>VNJV01015150.1:0-67786 GCA_008042635.1 Drosophila nikananu | reverse complement strand
GTCATTGGGCGATCGGAACGCACGCAATGAAGATGGGACTGCCACACAACGCTAGCTGCAGAAGCTGCAAAGAAATTACGGAACAAGAGACGCCAGAGCACCTGCTCTGTTTCTGTCCGGCCCTGAATCACATTAGAATACGCCACTTTGGTGCCTACCAGCTGAATTCGCTAGAATGCATAGGAAAGCTGAGGGTCTCAGCAATCCTAGGCTTCCTCAGCGACTCAGGTTGGTACTAAAACGCAACTACGGCTACAACAGGACAACAGAGGGAGTGGATCAAAAAGGAGCCCAGCTCTAATTGGAGGCTCCAGAAAGGGGCCTCACCACTAATACCTACCTACCATTACTTCAAATTATATGTGATTAAAAATCGGGTTGATCGCTTTATTAACTATTTTATGCTCTGTTTTTTATACCCTTGCAGGGTATTATAATTTTAGTCAGAAGCACAGAACACAGTGAAAGAGTCATTTCCGACTCTATAATTCATATATACTCTTGATCAGCATGGACAGCGCAGAGTCGATCTAGCCGTTTCCGTTAGTCCGCTCTGAAAATCCAATTTTATTATCCCCGAATATTGGTTTTTAATTTTAATGATATGATTGCAAACCGCAAGGGTATACAAACTTCGGCGTACCGAAGTTACATTTCTTTCTAGTTTAGTATATATTTTCTATTTGATATATTTATTATTTATCGAGTGCATTTTTAAGTTAAAGGCCAAAACCCCGCTCCAAATATCTGAGTAAGTTTTTAAATGTTAATTTTTTCACCAAAATAACATTTATAAATTAAAAT
The DNA here is from genome assembly GCA_008042635.1 of Drosophila nikananu. Classification (NCBI taxonomy): domain Eukaryota; kingdom Metazoa; phylum Arthropoda; class Insecta; order Diptera; family Drosophilidae; genus Drosophila; species Drosophila nikananu. The sequence goes on along the minus strand of VNJV01015150.1, from coordinate 66,982 downwards.
TTATATATATATATAATTACATTTATAATTATCAATTAAAGGAATGTGTGTGTGTGTTTTTATCTTTTTTTTGAACCATACAAAAATGCAAAAATTATAAGTAATAATAAACATCTAAACTATTATCTAATTTCTTTTTGGAAGCATTAAAAAAATTCAAAATAAAGAACAAAGACTGAATAACTAATGAAATTGTTTAAAAAAAGTAGAAAGGACTAATGTTTAATTTATTAATAAATAAAAGTAAGCCATAATATTTGAAAGCTTCAAAAAACTTGCATAAAATGTACCTCCAGCCACCAGTCTTTTCGGTTGCTAAACTTTGGTGTTACTTATGGCCGTTCGTTGGAGGAGTTTCCGGGTTCTGGGGCTTAGAGGTCAGCTTGCAAAGCTCGCCCGGCACCTGGCAACAAGTGGCCATTCCACAGACACCTCCGCAGTAGTTTCCGGGCTCTTTCCTGGCCACAAACCAGGTCGCAAGCTTTCGTGGATGTTGCTTTTAGCGATGTTTTCCGATGCTTTTATTGATATCGATGTTAAGCGATGCATTGATGTTTGCCTTCTTGAGTCGTTTTTGGACTTACATGTGAAAATTACAAAAATTAAATAATAAACACAATATGAAAAGAAAAAGGCATTATTTTTCTATTTTTTGAAGTTTTTGTTTCCATTAATAATGTCAAACAAAATAAAAAAAGACTGCAATGAAAGCTTTATTATAGTATAGTTCCTATTCCCAATTTGTATATTATATTTAAGAAAAAAATGGAACCAAAGGTCCATTTGAATAAGTTTTTCTTTAACAAACGATTTTATGTATAGATAAAAAACACTGGCTTTCATGTACATAAATAAACAACAAAAATCAAATGAAACTATCGCGATTTCGATACTTGGGCAAAGGAAAAATCGTGATATAAATATATCAACTTTAGAAAAAATATCGATATATTGGTATTTTCATACATTATCAACAACCCTAGCTACCAGTCAGCGGCCGAAGGTAGTTGGAAACGGTTCGTTGGCACTCGAGAAAACCCCGAGCGCAGCAGCGGGAGAAGCAGGAACAGTGGCAGCCGTGGCAGCAGCAGTAGAAGCAGGAACATCAGTGGGAGGCACATTTTGAGCTGAGACAGCTTTTGGTCAGCTGTGAGTCGCCAAAATATGGCTGACAATTTCAAATTCATACAAAAATTTCAAAAACAATGCAAAGTTTAAATTTGAAAATTAGAGTAGAGAATTAAAATTACAATTTAAAAAGCAAATTCAATCATTAAAAAAAATATATCCAAGCACTGCTGCTGTTTGGCGCCAAAACTGCAAAAAGGCGCTAAAATGCCTGATATTTCCTTTTTTTTTTTGCTGTGCGTGTTTTCAAAGTGCCAAACGAATCGTTTTCCCTGCTGAGGCCGAGTGTTTGCTTTACCTTAAAAAAAATATATATATATACATATATTAAAATGTAAAATCAATTTTCTTTTTTTTTGTGAATTTTTTTTTATGTTTTCCCAAACAGTAAACATATCAAAGTGAAACAAAGTTACGTTAACAGAGACAAAGTGAAACGCGATAACAACAGGATTGAATCATACAAATTCGGAAGCGAGATTTGGAAATCAATGTCAAAATCAATATCATCAGAAGGAAGGAAATAGATTCGAAAGAAGAACGAAATTTAATTCTTCACTACAAGCTTGACTTCAACGAGCAAGTACATATATAAAATATTATTACTATAAATGTTTCAAACACTTATCTAAATGTCATATTTAATCGAAAACCAAATATAAACTAAGCCATCGATTATAAATCGATCGATCACATAAAACAAACTGAAATCTTTACAAGAACCATCACAAAACGATTCACATCAAATACAACTGTCTACGACACACTACTTACATTTCATTTCGAATACAAGATCAAAAATCGAAAATCAAAGTATCGATATCCAAATAGAACTAAAAAACTAAGGAAAGTACGGGGTTAAGTCTATACAAATTGTAATGAAACCCCCAAATAAATTTAAATTTAATCCCATAAAAAATATTCAAATCGGAATGAACAGTTTCCTTGATCACTACTTTACAAATCTATATCAGATCAAGCTGATCGTTAAGTATATGATCGACCTTATCAAGTCGAAAAGGCAAAGCAGGGCCAGTAGTTCGGACTCTGAATTTGAAACAGATTTTGAGACGACATCGTCATCGTCATCGAAATTCGATTGATCGATAAAGACACCGAACTTGACGAAACAGAAATAATACCGGAAATTACAACTACACCAGATTGAACTTAAAAGAGAAAAGGACAAACCAAAAAAAGATCTTAAGCTAAAAAAATTAATGAAATCGAAGTATATTAGATAATTTATAAAAGATCGATAGACCGATAGACCTTAACCTAAATAAAAAAATATATTGTGCTGATTGCAATTTTAAGAATATATGCCAATTTTTTAAACTGCAAAGAACCCATTTCAATCAAGGAATACACAAGGGAATTCCCACATATCCTGCTTTATTGATTATCTCGATTTATCGATTGTATACAATTATGGAATCATATGATGGTTATTTTTTTACAAAATAACTCAAGAAAATTTCCACATATCCTACATGGGTTTTGAATGATCAATGATTTAACCCCGATCCCCCATAAATTAACTGGTGAAAAGAGAACTATTGTGAGAAGAGTTCCAAGCGAAGATCCAACAGACCATTTCAAGAAGAACCGGAAGTAAAAATTCTATCTAAATAAAAAAAAAAAAACAAAGATACTCTGATATATAACCAACAAAGAGTAAACATTTAAACCAAGAACTAAACACCCTAATCTAAAAATCATTAATTAGAGACTTTAAACATAATATTAAAAACTAAAAACCCAACATTAAAAGCATACAACACCCCAAAATCCTCTTCAACTGAAGAAAGTGTAAAATTTAAAAAAGAACCTGGAAGAATCTACCCCAAACTCGATACGAAACCACAACTGAAGACGATGACCTGGAATCTGAGGTGCTATTGGCACCCATAGAATGATAAACATTCCCTGATGATCATCGATCCTGAACAGGATCCGCGATGAATCGCAAAAAAGAACGCTGGATATAGCAGGTGAGAATATATGTATATCACAATTATACTTGAACAATTTAATTATAAATTCAATTTGATTAAGTTGTTGGCTCTGGCCATTGCTGTTGTTGCTTTTGTTGTTTCGGTTAATGTTTCCGTTATGTTACCGTTATCATTATCATCGTTATCGTTATCGCTACCAAATTATCGTTCCCGCTGTCAGTATCACCGCCGTGGCCCCTTACTTATGTCATTTGCCATTACAATTGCTCTCTATTGCGATTACAATTAATGTTGAGTACGCACAAGGACGACGGCACACAGACAGGACACGGATACAGATACAGATACAGATACAGATACAGACACCGACAGCAGATAAAGCCACACAGACACAGACACTGTTACAGCTGAGGAGAGGAGCTCACTTAGAGGCACTAGAAGATACTATTTTTTCGTATTTATTTATTTTCTTTTTGAATCTTTTGGAGGTTTCGATTTAATTTGCGGATTAAAAGGCAAGACTCAAGGAGGTTTCTGGTCCAATGAGAAAGGTTTCACCACCACCTCTCACAGCCTTACACATCTCTCACTTCTCTCGGTTTTGCGACTTTTTTGCGGCTTGGAGAGTGAGTGTCCTTGTGTATCTGGCAGTTAATTAGACTTGCGTTGGCCCGGCTGAAGGCTCCTTGTTTTGATTGTGCCAGACAGAAGCTCAGACAACTCACGTCTTTGCCTTTGCCTACGATTTGGCCTTTTGCCCTCTCCCCTCGAAGGCCCCTCTACACTATCCTGACCTACTGGGGGAAAAAAACGAGAAAACTAGAGAAAAGAAAATAGAATGCGTCTCATAAAGTCATTAGGAAATGGTCTTTAGAGTCCCATTTGTTCACCTGCCTTAATAAATTAGAAACTCTTTAAGAAACTTTTCATAAAGTTTCCCACCTCTCAAATATGTATTTAAAATCAAGAGAAGAATTTAGTTTGGTTTACTTATCGATATTATATTTACTCTAGATAGATAAATCTATATGTGAACGATTCATCTCGATGTTCTTTTTTAAATATCGAACCCATTTAATGGGGAAAACATAAATTTATATTTATATAATATTTTTCAATAACATCGATATCTCAACTACTGTTCAATATTTAACTTTTCGATATATAAAACTTTACGAAGCGATCTTTTTATCGATAAACTTTTTCTACCGATAAACATCACTAGTTCGGTTTAAGTTTCTTATTTTTCTCTCCGTGCCCAAGACACACACATACACTCAGCCCGAGGACATCGCTGTCCTTGCATTTGCTAAGAGGGTAACATCTGCCTGGTGGCCACCCCTTTCGCCGTTCCTTTCTGCCCCATCCTGCTGCGTTATCCTTAGCGCCCTTTTAACGCTTTCTTCTGATGTGTATGTGTGTCACAAGTTTGTTTTTTTGAGGGACTCAAAATTGCTGTTTTCCTTGCGTTTTCGGTTTTGATTGCCGTTTTGGCCTTAGCCAGGAAACTATTTCTATATAGAAAATATAAGTCTAGTTTACTTTGCTCATGTATTAATTTATTGATAGTGCTGATCCCCTGCGGCTTCTTTATCATCATGTCCTGGCCGCCCCTGTAATGTATGCTACGCTTTTGTATTTCCCCTTTTTTTTTCGCCATCCTTCGCCCTGCGGAGGAAAACAACTCCAGAAGGGAAAAGTGAACGAAAAGAGACAAAACAAAAATATGAAAAAATGCCAAATGTAAACAAAATCAAAAATGCCGGCCATGTCCTTTGGCGTTTTGCTCCACATATTTTCTTTTGTTGCTCCCCACTGCCTAATATATACAAATATTTTGATGGCTAATGGCCAGGAGGAAAAGCAGGAAAAGCGGGCGACAAAGAAGAGGAAAAAAATGGCTGTGGGTGTGGGGGAAAATGGTTGAAATTGCTCGGCCTGTTAATTTAATTTTTCGCCATCTCCTCGGCCCCCACTTTCTCTCTCTCTATCTCTCGCTGATATGATTTCCGTTCGTTGTCACTGGGTTTTTTTGTTGCTGTTTCTTGTCCCCTGCTCAGCTTAATAAAAATCAAAGCTGACATCTTTGAGCCGGCAACTAATTCATGAATGAATTCATTTCGCAGGCGATTCATCATGAATCGTTTTAGAAAGCTAAGTAATTGTATTTTTAAAGAAATATTCACTTACATCTTGGCTTGGTAAGGATATTTGTAGCATATCCTTTGTGTATTTAATTATGCGTATTTATCATTCGGTTTCGCTCTCAGGGCCACGCTATTGCTTGTACATGGCAGGCAAGGCTTGGAAGTGAGAGGGAGAGAAAGAGAGCGGATAAAGGTCGAGAGGAAACTTAAGAGATAAACCTCTCCTATGGTATTATTGTAGTATCAGAAGGCAACGCTCTCTCAGAGAAACTCTCCCGTTCGCTACTGCTTGTACATGGCAGGCAAGGCTTGGAAGAGAGCCGAGGTATTTTTTTAATTTAGTATAAGACACTAGCTTTTATTTTTGTATTAAAAAATGAAAACTCAACTTTAATCGTTACGAACTCAAAATTCAAAATTCAAAATTCTCTTACTCACTCTGCCTCATATACAAGTATTTCTCCTCCATTTCCCACCTCTTGAAATGTGATTTGTATTTATTTTTTCTGTTTTTCTGTAAGAACTAGCTTTAATGGATTTCCTCTGGTTATTGTTGCTCTTGTCGGTGGTGTTATCCTCAATATGTATTTCGGTTCAGTTTCAGTTTTAAGTTCTGTTCCAATCGATTTTCATTGTTAATTCACTGAAAAAACTGTGTTGGATGCATTTTATTTTTATTATACTTTTTTTTTTCATCCATTTACGTGACGGTGTTGTGTTTTTTTTTTTTCCGTCCTCCAAAAACCATTTTGCTTGTTTGCTGTTTGTTTGTACGATTTCCATTATTTATAACTGAAATTTTTAAAGCTCTCTGATGGTGCCGTTGGCGGGACGTTGCTCCCCCCATTCTTTGTTGTTTTACCCATATTGTTTTATTTATATATATATATATATATATATATATATATTATTTATATTTGCTTTATTTGTTCATGGACCTCTGGCTGTTGTGGGTTTTGTTTTGCTGATGTCCAGTTGCGCGAACGCTTTCACTTTTCGTCTCTGTTTTTCTGTATGGAAAAACTCTTTATTCTTACATTTTCCTTTTTTTCCCGCTGTTTTCCTCTTGTTTTTTCCTTTTTTGTGATTTAAGTGGAAACTTTTTTTTTTGTGGTTAAAAAGGGGAAAGAGGAAAGAGTTAAATGGCCTAATTGGCCCATTTTGACATTACAGCCAGCTTAAATATGAAATTGATGTTGCTGATTGATCGAATATGTGGTTTGTAATTCTAGAAAATACACAAAAATGTTTTAAGTTGGAAATCTAGTTAAAACGGGTGGGAAAATGTTATTAAAATGTGTCTTACAAATTTGTATATAAATGTATTTAATTTTTAAGGCTAATTTCATTAAAAAATCTGTTGAAATTTTCATATAGAAGTTACCACTAAACATTTTCCTGAAAAATCATGGGAATGCACCGACTCTATATAGAATATTTTTAGCATACTTTAAGAGACTGCCAAGTCCCTGTGTATTTGCCTCCACAACCACAATTGATTGATTCATAAACTTCGAAACAATAGAAGGAAGGCTTAGTTCGACCTGGAATTTCGCGAAATCGAGATGTTTGTTGTATAATCTTACCGAATTTCGCATCCAGGGGCCAGTGAATTGCCGGAAAAACAAAGCCATGCAAAGGGGGGGATTGAAATGATTTCGCAGGAATGCGAGGTCGGGCACAAGTCGGGGATCGGGAATATACATAGATATATAATCTAATCAGGGCCATAAACGGGAACGGGTGACTCGTTGGGGGCTTGGTTTTATTTTCGTCTGTCTCATAAAGTCGGGGAGTGTTGATAAATCCGACCATAAATGCGATAAAACGATCAATCTGAATGAAGTTTATTAAGGCAGAGCGCGATAACGATAACGATTCTAATTGAATGGGAAAAACTGGTTTTACAGAGTAGTATGCTGTGAGTCATGACTTCCTGGTCCTCAAAATAAAGTTCGAGTAGAGGAAAAAAAAGGAACGTAAGAGAAGCTGGCTAAGCTGGCATTCAAATTTCTTCTTTTGGGCCAAACATGAAGGAGCCGGAGAAGGCCAAGTGAATCAATAAACAACTCTTAGACTTAAGTGGCCTCCAGATGCATCTGGCTGCACTCTCAGCTGCCAGGAATTGGATACTTCTCAGGGAGGAATGAACAGTGCTACAGGAGAGAGGCAACCAGAAGAAATTTCTGTATTGCATTCTTTGCTTCTTTTTGTTTTATAGGGATTTATGTAAAGAAAGATTAAATAGAGACGTTTTTTGTTTATATTGCAATCGCATTAGAATTCCTCTCTGCTCCTAAAATGAAAAATGACTCAAATATTCGACAATGAAGGAGTTAAAAAAAAGAAAACATAGAGAGAAAAAAATATCTACTTTTATAGAAGCTTTAACCATGTTTTCTATTTTTGGAAAAGTATATTTTAATTCAGTTTAGTAAATAATGTTAAAAGTCGTCACTGCAAAGATCTATATAAAAATTAATATAAAACTAAATTAATATATTTTAATACATTTATTTTAAAATAGTTAACTTAATTTCCAAATTCGTTTTCCTTTGAAAACTTATTTTATTCACCTATTTATTTTCTTATTTTTATATAATTATAATTAAATATTTTTGCAGTGCACCTGTGTGCGTATTTAAATATATTTTGTTTCAACTTCAGCCGCAGATGGGTGCGAGTCTGTGGCCTTGTGTGCTGTCTGTCTGCCAGAATGTTTATGCTGAAAATTGCCGTCGGAAAATTCATTCCACACCAACGCCACGCTTTTCCTACGGTTGTTGGTTCGTCCCTTGAAGAGTTGGCCGAGAGAAGGGAAGTTGCGAACATATGTATTTTATATGCTAATGTGTTTAAAATCATTCAAGTCGGGTCTATATCACACAGAGGGAGAGACAAATGTCATTTGTTGTTGTGTTTTTTCTCTGTTTTTATCTGTTTTTTTATTTTTATTTTTCTTTTGCTTCTTTTCTTTTGGAAAAAATGTGTAAATAGCAGTCAAATCCTGTCGGCGCGTCTGTGCGTATAAATATTTATGGGCTGCACTGTATAAGCATGAACAAGTCTGGCAATTTGAAGGCCAAACTGGATTTATGTTGCGTTATTTAAATACAAAACTATGCTCAATGGTTATGTATTTCAGGGATAAATCAGAAGGTATTTCAAAGGTCGAGGGTAATTATTATTATTAATTATTTGATTATTTATAATTTATAAATTAGTATTTTGTTTGGTATATCGAAAAAAGATAAACGGAACTGAAGATAAAATTTCTAAAAGTTTTTGATAACATCGGTATTTCAATTTTGAATTTTTCTTTTAAAGAAAAAGCTGGGAATAGTTTTCTTTTTCAAAGCAGTAAATGAGCGATTATTCCATTTTCAGTTGGTTAATACATCAATGTTTTATGATAATTTTCGATAAATTTGATATTATTACGTTTTTGACATTTCTTAGTTTGGGATTCATTTCCTTTCTAAATATAATTTCTATTAAAATCGAATATACATTATATTAGACTTATCAAAAGGTCTTTTAAAAACTAATGTTGCACAGCCCTGTGGCTCAATTTTGAATTATGAAAATGCAAATTTATTTCCCTAGATGAATGTCCAAGGTATTCATTCTTAACGGCTCAGCTTTAAAGTACCATTAATATTGAATTACCAGACCTTTTTGGACTTTTCCTTATCAAAAGGTCTTGGAAAACTGATGTTGCAAAGACCTGTGGCTCAATTTTGAGTTATGAACATGCAAATGTATTTCCCTAGATACTATTTTTGGCATTTCTTTCTAGTTATAATTTCTATTAAAATAGAATATACATTATATGAGACTTATCCTTATCAAAAGGTCTTCGAAAAACTGATGCTGCAAAGACCTGTGGCTCAATTTTGAATTATGAAAATGCAAATTTATTTCCCTAGATGAGTGTCCAAGGTATTCATTCTTAACGGCTTAACTTTAAAGTAGCATTAATATTGAATTACCAGACATTTTTGGACTTTTTCTTATCAGGTCTTGGAAAAACTGATGTTGCAAAGACCTGTGGCTCAATTTGGATTTATGAAAATGCAAATTTATTTCCCTAGATGAATGTCCAAGTAGCATTAATATTGAATTACCAGACATTTTTGGACTTTTCCTTATCAAAAGGTCTATTAAAATAAAATATACATTATATTAGACCTTTCCTTATCAAAAGGTCTTGGAAAAACTAATGTTGCAAAGACCTGCGGCTCAATTTTGAGTTATGTAAATGCAAATATATTTCCCTAGATGAATGTCCTAGGTATTCAGTCTCTACGGCGCAGCTTTAAAGTAGCATTAATATTGAATTACCAGACACGTCTTGAAGCTAAAGTGAGTGTGTGGGTGGTGGTGTGGGTGTGGGTGTGTGTGTTGCTGGGTCATTAGGAGCGGTCCTTGCCTCAAAATACTTCCCTGGAAATACATGCATATATAAAGCCAGAGTCAGAGCCAAAGTGAAATAAGATAAATGAGCCAATTTGACTTGGCCTTCTGCTGCTTAGCGGCGGCCACAATAACAAATACTCCCTGCTTTGGCCACCCACAGACCGGATTCTCACCTGCTTACACCTGCTGTCCTCCCTCGTCCCACTCTTCTCCCGGCTCTCGCGGTGTGCTGGCCCGGTTAATAGGCCAATCCATATACGGCCAAGTCAAGCGTTGAGGCTCGGCGGATTCAGTTTGTCAATCACAGCGCGTAAAGGGAATTTTTGAGCGAGATTTATTTATTTATTTCTCGTTGTTGTTGGGGAATCTTCGGAATTGGAATTTTCGTGTAATAATTGATTTGGAGAAATGATCGAAAAAAAGATTTGGCCCCGCCCCCCCCCTGCTTGGGATTATAGGGAAGGCATACCGTCTTAGGTTTATGGTATTTTTCCATTTCCATCACTAGCGGAACACGGTGAGAAAATGTTGTTACTGGTTTTAATTGTAAGAAACTTAAACGAAATGCTCGATATCATATCAAAATTATAGTGAACTTTGATTTAATGCATTTTTCAATCGAATTTAACTTGATAACATATGTAGACTTTTTATTTTTTAATTTACTTATTTCTAATTTTACTTGAAAACATCCGAAATTATTATTCTTTACTTTAGTTAACGATAATAATATGATGTAACAATATGAGATATCGATAATACCGATTATTTCGATATACTGATTAAATGGATGATTGAATAATGACACCTTGTGGGTATATTGTTTTCTCGATTTTAAAAGGAGGAAATCTTATATCAAAGTTAAATGTGATATATGTTTTTTACCATTTTCTTAAGTGTATTTTTCAGTAATTTATATCGATATTTTATTTTATTATAAGTGAGAAATGAACGCGTAATTAAAATTATGGGAAATGTTGATTAGCTGTAGCAGCTGAAGGCCTTAAGCTAAAACACAACAGAAGAAATTCTTTTAATTCCTTTTTTTTTGTTTAAAATTTAAACTTAATAAAAATACCGATATTAAAAATTATGTTAAATAATTTAAGAAGCTCATATTAACGATAATTTTGATATTTCCTTTTAAAATCCAACCTTGTGAATATATTTAGTGGTTTTTATACCATGTACCGTAGGTACAAAGGGATATTAATTTCGTGCAAATGTATGTAACAGGCAGAAGGAAGCATTTCCGACCCCATAAAGTATATATATTCTTGATCAGCATCAACAGCCAAGTCGATCTAGCCATGTCTGTCTGTCCGTCTGTCCGTCTGTCCGTCTGTGTAAACGCCTAGATCTCAGCAACTATAAGAGCTAGAGTCACCAAATTCGGTATGTAGGTCGGAATGTTTTGCAAGCAGATCAAGTTTGTTTCAGATTTAAAAATTTCCCTCCCACTCCCCCGCAAATCAATAAAATCAATAAATCAATAAACGCCTAGATCTCAGCAACTATAAGAGCTAGAGTCACCAAATTCGGTATGTAGGTCGGAATGTTTTGCAAGCAGATCAAGTTTGTTTCAGATTTAAAAATTTCCCTCCCACTCCCCCGCAAATCAATAAAATCAATAAATCAATAAACGCCTAGATCTCAGCAACTATAAGAGCTAGAGTCACCAAATTCGGTATGTAGGTCGGAATGTTTTGCACGCAGATCAAGTTTGTTTCAGATTTAAAAATTTCCCTCCCCCTCCCCCGCAAATCAATAAAAACGTTTTGCAGCCGCAAATATTACCATATATCTTTCTTTTTGTGCATAGGCATGCATATGTAGAACATGTATCAATACCGAAAATCTGGTAAAGATCGGGTGAAAAACACAAAAGTTATTTACTTATCAGTGTGCTATCTATTTGGCAGCTAGCAACAGGTGCATCCCAAAAAACAACAACAAAACTGATGAGCGCAAGAAACTAACTCCCGTGCTCAAAAAAGAGAGGAGGGGTTATCTCTATCTCTGTCTTGCACACGCAAGTGCATGAGATGGTGGTGGTTTTGCAAAGAGCGAGTTTGTTTACATTTCTCTAATAGGCAAAAGTCGCAATAGGCAAAAGCGGCGATATATTTTGGTACATGGTATATAACAGTCGTTCACGAACGACTGTAGCTTTCTTACTTGTTATCTATATATTTTAGACATTTTTTAGTTAAAAAGGATAAATCTTTGATTCCAACATGTGAGATATGTTCTTTATATTTTTAAATATTTTCCTGAGTGCACTTGCCAGCCATTGTGCTTCCTTTTTGGGCTTTAACCGCCCCCCGCCCGCTCTCTCGCTCGCTTTTGGCCCAGAATTTTGTGATGCGTGTGTTTTGCTTATTGTTATTCGCCTGTCTATGCCAGCGCGTTCATGTGTGCTGTTGTTGAGCGTTTTTCCAACCCCAACTCCCTGTCATATATATACATACATATATATATTTTTTCCAGCACGCTTTTCCACCTTGCAACGGCTGCAAAACAAAAAAAAAAATGAGGAAAACAAGTAAAATTCAACTCAAGTCAACTCGACTCGACTCGACGACTCAAAAAGCCATTAAGGCGTCGAAGTCAATGCACTCGAATGACGTGGAATGCCTTTTTCTGAGAGGGGGGAAAGTCCCTCTGGATATTTATTGACATTTAAATTGACTTTTGCGACTGCCCGGCAAAGTGTGCTAAAGGAATTTAAAGATTTCCTGCTGCTGCTGCTGCTGCCCGCTGCTTGCTGTCATTGATCTAATATTTATGGATTAATCAATCATAAAATTAGAGAACGAGAAGGGGGAAAAAGAGTCGTGTTGAGCTGAGCTGGGGCCATTGTTGTTTCATAATTAATTGTGGGGGAGCCAACGGGGCGTATACTTAATAGGCTCAATCAACACGCATTTGAGAATTGCGCGAGCAACAAAGCCACTTGTTCGAATATATATATTTAAGGAACGTCAACCAACCATTCAGCCAGCCATCCATCCATAACCATCTGTAGCTCTGAATGTATCTGTGTATCTATAGCAGCTCCTTTGCGTTCTGTTCTCTTCTTTTGTCCCCACTAATTATGACGGACTCGGTCCACAGCCTCTGTGGACAGGCGTCTGTTTGCCATCGCTTATCTTTTGCGGGGCATTGACAAGGCTCCATTGGCCCATGTTATACACTACCCAAAGCTGGTCTACTTTAATCTTCCTCGAAGTGTGCAGTGCAGTGTGCGAGAAAAGGGGGTAACTTAATACACAAAATTAGGTCAAAGCACTCCTGCTGGGCATCTCTGGATTATTTAGAGTTTGGAAAGCAATCAGAGTTTGTTACTTGTGATTTAAGACACTCTATATACATATATATATTTTATAGAATTAATACTATATAAAATTTACCTTTTTTATAATAATAATATTTATATTTTAGGTCATAGTTTTGAGGGAGTTCTCAATAACCCCCTTTCTATGGTGTATATCCAGTGTTTTGTCTGTGTGTAGTATGTACATCAAATCTATAGGCCGCCAGTCGGGCATTTCATCTTCAGCCAGAAATTCGAGAACTCAGAATGGGTTTGTAGGTGACACATGTAACCTCCTCCTCTAACCCTCCTAACTCTTAACTTCATGAACTTCGCGCTTTGCCCAAAACTCAAGCAACTCGAGGGGGAGAGTGGAAAGTGGAGTGGAATGGAGTGGAGTGGAGTCCTCCTCCTGCTCCTCCTCCTCCTCCTCCTTCGTGGCACTAAGGGGTTAGCTGGTGGTGGAGTGATGACATTGTTGGGGGGATTGAAGTGGTGGGGATGGGTGGCTGGGTGGCTCGTAACTGGGGCTAATATTTGGTCCAGGCAAATATGAGTACACCGTACGACTAATTACGCGCTCCGGCCGCAAGCGCATAAAAAGAAAGTCCTGAATTTATCAGAATGACTCATAAAAGACCACGGGGTTCTTGGCTCAATAACAACTGGTTGTCCGATCTCCTGTTGATTTTCAATCACACCCACTGCTGGGAACAGTTCTGCAGGGTGTTTTTTACAGGATTTTTCAGAAAGTTTTTCGAGGGGTTTTTGGGGGTTTTTTCTAGGGTTTTTCGAGGGTTTTTTCGAGAGTTTTCTAAGGGTGTTTTTAATTTCTATCATATACGTAGCTCAGCTCAGGTAACCTCTTGATTTAAAACAAAACTAAAACTTACAGGCTAATAAATACTAAACCAGCAGACAAATAAATCTAAACAAAATAAGTGGAGTTTCCTGTAATTTCTATACAGTTTTTTGGGTGTTTTCCATATTATTTTCTGTATTTTTGAGTTATTGGTTGTTTGTTTTCTTAAAAACTCTTTAATGGCTCATTGACGAAAACTATGTCTATCGATTCTTATGCCTCTATCGATCTCTTTTCCAAGTAGCGAACGAGAGAGAGTTTTTTTTAGCTTCAATCAAACCTAAAAACCAAATTCAAATTGCAGCTAATATTAGATTACTTACATGCATCCTTGTGAGATTTATGCTACACTAACTAACAATTTGCATTCCTTAATTAAAATGTGGCCTGGCTGTCAGCGGAAATCAGAAAGACCTCGAGTGGGAATCACTGGTGCACGTCAATTAAAATCATATTTGCAAACTTTACACACCTGTGCAAAAGGGGTGTAGGTAAGCGCGAATTGATTGTCACACCAAATAATCATAATAATCCTTTTCGTGTGCGCAATTTCAATTGACAGCCGTGGGTGTGCTTTTTTGTGTTGCAGCGAAGCGGAAAAGCTGTTAGCGAAAAATCTGTAGGAAAAACTCTAAACGAAAACTCAAATGAAGCGTAAAATCAAAAGACCTAAGAAGAAGGAGAAGAAATCTATCCCTAGAAGGTCGAAGAGTCAATCAAAATTATGGACCCCAACTAAGAAAAGTTTATTTGAAAATAAACTTTAGAAAAAAAAAACATCTAGAACATTAATATAATTTGTGACAACCAACAATTATAAATATTAAGTAAAACAGCAGATACCTATAATTGAAGTAGTATTTCCCTTATTTAAATAAAATAAGTAAAGCACTTCCAGCTCTTTCTCGTTATAACCCACAACTTTCTCTTGATCACTGACCAGTGTTACCATCCCTTAATTACCCAAAAAAGACAAAAAAAACCCCCAAGTCTCTTTAGCAAAGTCCCTTCCCCTCATTTAAACTAATCAACAAGAGCATTTTGTTGCCGACTCGCCCCTCTGAATTATATATGGAGTGCCTGCGGTTGTGGCACCTGCGGGGCCATCATTTGGGCCATGAATTAATGGCAGCCTCTGCTTTCTCCACTTTTTTTTTTTGAGGGCTAAGCTCTCCATTTGCAGCTTCATCTCCAACCTCACACAATATCGATTTAACGTAATTAAGGTAAAGCGGCAACAGCAGCAGCAGCAACTACAATAAAAATGTGTCGCACACACAGTGGAGCGATGGGGCGCTGGAGGGTGAGATACATCATACTGAACATAGAGGAACCGTCTTGTCCCGGAGCCCAAATAAAAATCAATAATTAAAGTTACTTTCTCCCAGCTGAGGGAGTCGCTATTGTCGCCTGTCCGTTGGCTTTGCGCTTTAAGTCTGGGAAAAAAGAACGCCACTGAGGGGAATTAAGTTGGCTGACCGACTGATTGGCGCTTAATAAAATGTATTGCGTATACGCACTGTTGTCGTATTAATAATTATTATTATCATTTTAAATAATGTTATTATTATCATTATTTTGTTACTCCATTATTATTATCATTATTTAAAAACTTCAGGTGACAGTTCAGTCACAACTTTTTCCTATAGGTTTAAAAAAAAAGACCATGACAAGTACAGTTGTGTGCAGGGAAATTTCACTTATTCACTGCCTCGCGGACACTTTTTGAGGTTTCCACGAAATTTATAAATAAAAAAGAAAACTGGTAAAATCCCTTTATATTCGTACAGTTTTGTTGTGAAATTCAAGTTTTCCCAGTATTTTCTGTCCCGTTACAATGCAACCCTACCAAGTACAGTTTTGTTCGTATTAATTAGTTATTACTACCCGAAAATTTATCGATGCGAGAACCGCAATTGTTCAAATGAAATCCTAGGAAACCATAATAGAACCTCTATAATTTGATGTTTATCAACGAATTGTGAATGGAAAATAATTGGATTAACATTTGCCAAAGGTCGCACACTATTGTTGTAATTCTTGGGAGCCTCGGCATTTGCCACCTCTCCATATTATGTATTCTCATGTATCTTAACACTTTCCAAAGCCATCTACAAATTGTAATTGACAAATTACACAGCAAATGATTTAACCTGGAAATGGGAATGGGAATTGGAAAACAAGCTTGAGCCTGTTCATGCAGGTTGCATTTATGAACTACAGGAAAGTCAGTGTACTGACGGTTTCTGGTTTTGCAAATGTCACACTTACACCAGAGTCCGAGAAGTAAGTACGGAAATATGTTTTGGCCAAGATAAAGGCCATGACAAATGACAGGGACGTCTAGTCCAAATTGGTGACCAGCAAGCGGTACAGTGAATAATGTCAAGTGATGAACGAAAAATCGATGTGTCCAGGGTGCCTTCATCGTCGCCATCGTCACTGTAATGGCAAATGCTGTAGGCGTCGCTCTGGTCTAGTTTAATGGTGATTAATGATCGGAATTTTGGCAGGCTGTGAGTGAAAAACAGGCAAATGCAAAAGTAATGTTTAATATCTGTCATGCTGAAGCAAAAACAAAAAAACAAAAAATAATAAGAATAAAAATTTGAGCTCTGTGGGCGCGCTCAAAAATAATGAATGGTAACTTTCATTTACGTCAATCTGCTGTTCAGTGGCCTAATTTAAATTAGTATTTAATCAGAATTCCATTAAGTTTTGATTGAACTTGTACGTTTTTCATTGGCTCACTTCCTTCATCCCATATGAAGTCGGTTGTGGTTTCTCCCTTGGATTCATCCATGGGTCATTGTAACAAACCAACCGCCGAGGATAGGCGAATAGGGAACTCCACCCAGGAAGACAGTCCTGCCGCATCCTTGGCCAAACCGTGGCAATGCAATTGGGGTCGCTTATGGCGGACACAATACGTTGTTTCCCACAGAACGCTAAGCATTCCCAGCCCCGGAAGCGTTCTTCTTTCACCCACAACTTTTACACCACAACAAAAATGTATAAGAAGCAGGAATTCTTAAATAATTGTAAACTCTCTGACTTTTCTGGATTGCATTAAATATATTAGAAGAATAAAATGTTGGAAGAAGAATTTAAAAAATTAAGCTTGAGCTCAAATAATTTATTACGAGCCATTTCACTTAAAGACTTTACCATAAATGCATAAAGTTTTTTTTTTGCAAGCCTTCCAGAACTGACAGAATGCTTATATATTTTGTCGAGTGCATTGAGGGATAAAAATGTGCACAAAATTGTTGCGTGCAATAAAAGTAAGCTCCGGTAACGTGGACTACCGTGAGACGGAGCCGTAGTCGTTGCCGTAGCCATAGCCGGAGCCCTAGCCGTAGTCGTCGCTAAAGTGCAACGTGGCTGATGTTGCTGGTATTTAAATGCCATCGCACAAGTGCTGCGAAGTAGGAATTGCAAGCTGGTGTGGGGGTTCTGGGGGCTCTGGGGCTCTGGGGGGCGTTCCTCTGCTGCAAATAGTACAAATGAAGTGGCACGCCAGCCTGACAGTCGCTTGAAATGCTTCCGGCTGCTTCCCCCCTTGCCACGGTTCCATTTCTGGCCAAATCCCGTCGCAGTTGGCACTTCAACTGGCTGGCTGGCTCTTTATCTGTGAAATTAATTTTAATTAAAAATATTTTGAGCTTACGAAATGAGCATGAGAACGAAAAAAAAAAAAAAAAAAAAGAAAAAAACAGGTCAAACTGAAACTGAAAACCTGTGTGAGAGTTTCAAGTAGATGGACATACAAGTACTCTTTCATTTTAATTTCTATTCTGTTGCAGTATTATAAATGCCATTGTAAAACAGTTTCAAATCAAAATGCACACTAGAACTGCAAACGGGCACACTATGAAACGAGTTTGGGCATGTTTGGACATGTACTGATGTTGGAAAAATCCATGAATATTTCTAGTTTCCATAACATAAACCGGGGAACTGTCGCTTTGTCTCTTTAAAATCCCGCGAAACGCGAAAAAACACCTCATTGACGTTGGGAACATCGCGATAATCATTCACACAGTTCGAGTTGACAGTGATGAAGCCCTCTGGCTGACAGCTTGGCTTTAGGCCCTGTTTGGGGGCCCCAATGCCCTGACAGACGATGCCGCCGCCCGACAACTGATTACACACACACACAGCCCACAGCCCACAGTCCACAGCTTTTCCACTTTTCCCCCTGGCTTTGGTTGTATATATTTTGCAATCAACAACACTGTGGCGTTGTCATTGTTCTTCTTTTGGATTTATTCAATGCGGGCGGAGTATCATCCATTGCAGACTCTGATTCCCTTTCGATTTTTGTCTGTGAGGAAGAACATTCTTTTGTGTGTAAGCCATTTATCCGCGAAAACTGTAGATTTTCAGGCTATTGAACGAAAATCAGCTAAAGTTGGTAGGGCAATGCTTACTCTCCTTTTAATGTACTTAAAATTCTTGGTTTACTATTAAAGAGTAAAGTAGAAAGGCTTCTTATATGACTTTCATGGAAACATTTTGAAATGAAACCCAAGGATTGTAATTTTTGTATGGGGTCTGCTGTGGCTCCTCCATCTACCAATTAACAGGCACTGAAGCCAGCAAACTACTTTCCTCTCTACAAGCTTTGAGTTTTCTCCATTCTGGATCCGTAGAGCGTATCCTGTGTTACGGAGGCAGCAGCAGCAGCAGCAGCAGCAGCAGCAGCAGCAGCAGCAGCTCCTCATGCATGTGTCCAATTACAATTAGAGAGGCGTCTTAATGCGCCCCAGCCAGGGCGAAGTGTCTGTAGTGGAATCAATTAATATTGGCAATGGGCACCAATTAGCGATTGATTAATTAGAATTGGATGCTGGCCAGGAGGGGGGCCCAAGAGTTGAGGCAGGGGCAGGGGCAGGGGCAGGGGCAGAGCGTTGTACGTCTCTTAAAAGAAGCAGTTTATTTAATTGAAATTGAAAGAAATAGAATTACATATTATAAATAATAGGAAATGCAGTCAGAGCTGGTTGAAAATTGTAGAGGAATATTATGTAAAATATAATTAAGAGAACCCCTATATCTAATCATTTCTATTAAGTTATGATTTTAGCTTACGAAATGGAATAACAAATGTTTTATACATAGAATTCCATCAAAACTGGTTGGTAATTAAAAAAATTAAAAATTAAAAAATTAAGTAAATTACACATTTTGAAGAAAAATTGGTAATTAAAAGAAACCGCTTTACCTATAAATGATATTAGGTGTTAATTGAAGTTAAGGAAATATAGTGATTGGTAATCTTAAGTACAAGTCATGTAAACAAAGTGCTTAAATGGTAAATTTGTAAATTTACAGAAAAAAGTCCTTAAATTCCTTTATCGCAGCTGGAAAAAGGTTAAAAGGTTACACAGACCCAACCTATGTAAATAGCTTAAATCGAAAATATCGTTGGGATGAAGAATGAATATATATATTTATGCACAAAAGGACATCAACCGCAGGGACTATGGCTATGACATCTGCCCCGCACCCACCCAAAGCCGGATGAAGCCCCGTTCGTGTCCGGCTGGCAGTGGTGTAGCCGCTGGGAATCTATCAATTTTTATTCCAACTACAAACGAGCAACGAACTACGAACTACGAACTACCAACTTCTCCTGGATTGACCCCCATTCCGGGGGCTGTCAGCAGAATATTCATTGCGGGGGTTGAGAGGGTTGAAGCGGCAAGGAAGCCAATAAGCTGGCAATCAAACGGAAGGAAGCATCAATAAATAAATATAAATCCGAGTGGATACTTCCGGCACCATTATGCCATTTGCCAGTTTACAATGACGTCCGTTGCCAGCAATTTAGTTGTTATTTTTCAACATCATCGGGCTCAATCAGGAGCTCCTTATAGAAACTATCAAATTATAATGACATGTGCGCAGTCTTTTCTTGAATTTCTTCTTTTGTTTTATGTTTCATTCCTTGGCAAAATCCGTGTTCAGAAATTGTTGCACAATTTGTGGAAAGTTTATTTGAAACAAGGTAATTTAAGCCTTTTTTTAAAGGATAATTAAATACTAATTTAAATCATAATTATTTACTTAAATCAAATTTCTGAAATCTTAAAAACCCTCTGAAAAGGTGGCCAATAATTTTATGAGGTATTAAAGTCTTAGGTTTGGCATTCCCAATCAAAACTAAAAGACTTCTTACTTGAAATTAAAATTAACTATTATTTCAGTTAAACAATAAATTCCTCTCTTTAAAAATTCTTTAAAGAAAGCATCAGTAAATGTTCCTCCCTAAAATAAACTTCCTTTTCGTGTCCTTTTTTAAAACAAACAAAACTGAGATATGAGTTTACATTTTTTTCACATAACTCGTTTGCTGAGGGCTTTCCATAAAAGTATAAAAAAAAATATATAGGTTTTCAGTTGAAAAACAAAGTCTTTGTGGTCAAATTTAACACCAGGCTTGGTAGATATTAAAACCTGGCCGATGTTTACTTTAGGAAATGTGGAATTTCCATTTCAAACTGCATCTGCTTCTCTTTGACTTAGACTTGGAATCAATTCCCATAAAAAGCTAACGTGTTCTCTCAATCCGATGTTTTTGGCATGGAGAATATCCATTTATTTGCTTTTTGTTGCGTTAATTATCCTTTGGCTTAACTGCCCCCCATGCGAGCTTCAGAAGCAAACTACATACATATGTGTGCGGCTTTTAGGACTTGAGTGAGGGAAGGTGAAAGTCAAAGTTTCGGCCCGGCGGCTGTTGTCATAAAACTTTATCCCTGTCATTACAAACGCCTTAACAGCTAGATCAACATGCCGCAAGTGGCCGCCCAGGACAACACAGGCACAGGCACAGGCACAGCAGCAGCCCCCAGCCCCCAGCTTCCATCCACTTTCCACTTGGCCACATCCTTTGGCCCCCCCTGCCACTGGGTGCCTTTGCTCCTTCGTCAGAGCAAATGTGAGAAGAATAAACTCGGGGCAAGGCAACACTTGGGGGAAAAAATTGAATACACTTCTCTGAAAAACTCGAAATCTTGTAAAATGGAATGTGTATTAGGTATGGCATAAAATTACTAACTTACGATATAAATCGATATATTAATCTTGAGTTAATAAGCGATAAATTTATCATCTCTATCACTATATTAAGTGAGAGATATATATGGTTTGATTATATCGATATGTTTTGTATTTTATATTTCGATATACCAAAGTCTACGATAATTTCGATAAATTTCGATAAAATTCGATAAATTGCGATAGATTTCGATAAATATGATAAAATATTTGATGGGTTTTTTTTTCACATCCCTAATATAAATTATTTTTGCTTTTTATATTCAAATAAATTATGAACTTTACGTTTTAAACTAAAAAGTATTCCTAAGAGACTTTTCACCGATTTTTTTCCATCAACCATTTACAAGATTAATCGAAAAAATTCAATTTTCCTGATTTCTTGTCTACTTTTCTGAACTTTCTTTGTGTGGAACTTTTTTTTTTGTCTTGGTTCTTTGGAAAAAAGGGAGTTCGCTTGCTTGCTCCTTTTTTGTTATTTCTGTTTTCTTGTCCATAATTTTTCTCGGTTTCTTTTTTTTTACTGGAGGGCGGAACGGAGTCGGTGTTTTTTTTTTGTTGCTTAAACATTTATAAGGCTCTCCTGTCCGCTTCCCTTGGCCCATTCATTCATTTTCATTTTCATTCCGCCACCGTCGCCCTTAAACATGTGTTGTAGTTGTGCAAATCCAATTTCATTCGCCTTTTTATTTATTTCTTGGCTCCTTTTTGGCCAGTTTTTGTGTAAGTTTGTTGTCCAGCGCAACGTTCAACGTTGTCCAACGTCCAATGTCCAATGTCCAATGTCCAATGTTCAATGTCTAATGTCCTTCGGCCAAGTGCCACTTCAGTTCACCCACCCACTCTTGTGGAAGTTTTCTCTCGATTTTGGGTCAGTCAGCAGTGGCATAAATTATCAGCCCCAAGCCGGGGATCTATCGGGATATTCGCACACACTCACTCTGTGTCGCGGCCTATGCAAACAATCAGCGGAAAAATGCCCGGAAATGGCAAGTTTTCCAGGGGGGAAGGGTTGGGTCCGTCCTGAAAGTCAAGTGAGCCCTGCGGAAAAATCAGCTTGAAAATGACAGCTGGAAAAATATAATCATACATTTTGATTACTTAAAGGCATGAAAACTTATAAAAAACAAGTTAAACTTCAGTAGAGTCATTAGAAAAAAACAAATTTACAGAATAAACTTAGCAAAAAGGATTTATAATGACTTGATGAACTAATTTGTAAATAAAATAAAAAGAAAACGTAGATATTTTTAACAACATCGATTTTTTACTTTATACTCCCATCGATAAGTTTGGTTTTGTGCCGTGAGCATCGATATTTAATCGATCTGGCTTCCATAAGCAACTATATTTATCAATTTAAAATCTATTCTTGAATACTACATTTTTAAAACACGATTTAAAATTATTTTTTCAGTGCAATAAAGTTAAGTTACAAAAAGAAGTGGCCAGACCTTTTCTAGTGTTGTGCACACACAACGCTTTCAAGTAGTTTTGGAAAGTTGGAATTCTAAAAATATAGTTCAAACCTTTTTGTTGTTGTTAACAGCAAATAAAAATGATTGACAAGCTGGAAAATTATTCACGGAATTGAATATTTGAGCAGCTGCATTCGATGTCAGCGAACTCTTGTTCTATATTTTTTATGCTGTTTGTGTTAGTTGGGTTTTTAGGCTGCGTTTTCTATGTTTTCAAATGAACTTTAAGAATTTGGAAATGGCTTTCTCGCTGTGACTGTGCGTGAGTGAGTGAATTTAATATCAAAGACAACAGTGCGTATGTGTGATGCGCCATTATACCTAATATCAAGCATACGCACTGTGGTCTCTGCTTGTGTTTGCATTTGATTTCACGCTGCTTAAGCCCATTTAATGTGAATTTGCTGGGATTATCCGGTATTCATGCTAAAGAGCCATTGCCAGGTAACCACACGATTTCCCCCGTCTCAGTTTCAGCTGCATTGACCTCGGATTTCCTGGTAGCCTCTCACAACCACTACTCACACTATTTAGTGTCTGAAAGCAAATGCTGCTTAGTCTTAAGCAGAGCCCCCAACTGCAGCCGCACTTTTGGTCCTCACCGATGACAGTCCACAGTAGCAACTTCCCAAAAACTGAAACTGAAACTAAACTTGCCTCCAAGAACT
Organism: Drosophila nikananu; assembly: GCA_008042635.1. NCBI lineage: Eukaryota > Metazoa > Arthropoda > Insecta > Diptera > Drosophilidae > Drosophila > Drosophila nikananu. The sequence continues at coordinate 43,941 of VNJV01015150.1, read as the reverse complement.
CGTTAATTAAATATAAATACCTCTGAATAAGTCAGCAAGTTAAGTTAAGTTAAGAATAATATGCTTCACGGCTCGCCAGCCTCGTCATCTTTACAATTTGCATAAATATGTTATGTATGTGCATTTGGGTTGCTAATTAAAAGGGCCACACACATTAGGTCTGTGTGTGGATGTGGATTGTGGGTCAGGGAGCAGCTGCTGGGTACCAGGATCCAAGGTGTTTGTGTATATATATATATACATTTTTTTTTTTAACTGTACAACGCCTGTCCCTATTTCCGAGGGCACTAAACGCCTCAAACGCTTAGCAGAAAAGCCCTCAGCCAATCTCCTTATTACGGGAATTTGTGCAGTGACAGAACCCAAAGCATTGGTTTCTAGGAACAACAGAAACATTTAGAGTAACAATAGAAAAGGTAATCAAGTTTTCTATTTAATCAATTTTTTTTTCTAATATTATTTAAAAATGCATACAAATCATTTTCTAGTTTCAGAGTCCAAGAATTTAAAATTTTCGGTGTTCTTGCTGGCAAAGACTGATTAATATCAATAGCAAATTTGTTTTTTTATATTAATACCTTTCTAAAAATATACAAAAACCTAAGTACTGGCAGAAATTTAACTATAAAGATAGTTGTTTTAGTTTTTAATAAGCAAAAATCGATTTAAAACGCTGTTCTTGCTGGCAAACGCTGCTGATTATCGATAGCAAAGTAATTGTTTTTATTTATACATTCTTAAAAATAAAACAAAACCAGAGCCTTGGATAAAGCTTAAACAGAAGCAAATTAAAAAGCGTTTAATATCGATTTAAAATCGATAAATAACGATTTTGAGTTAATTGTAAAATTAGCAAAAATAAAGCCAAAAATTGATATTTTCTCAAGTTAGCAGTTTGTCAAAGTTGTTTTAATTACAAAGAAAATAGGAATTGCTGCATTAGGAGACAAAGAAAATGACCCGTTCCGTGTCCTGCCATATGGAAAACCGCGAAGCAATTAACCCATAATTAACAGATTTTTCTATTTTTCCCCGGAGCATCCCTCTGCTGACGCTGGGTAATTACATATCCGCGAGTTGCTTGTGATTAGAACTACTTGTGTTTTCTCTGCGTGTACACACACACACACTCGTGTAGCAGTAGAAACTTTTTAATAAACCCAACGCGGGAGAGAACTGAGTCCTGGCCTGTGGGCTTGGGACTGCCACTTGACATGGTTGAGGCCGAAAAGGGGCTAACTTTGCCCGCAAAATGCAAAATGTGTTAGTGTTTGGATGCACTTCCGCTGACGCCTCCCAGAGTTGGCGGAACAATTAGCCAATTATATGGCCTTAATCACTCGCGGTTTTTAAATTATATAAACTTTAATACTAAAATAAGGAGAAAGCTCAATTCTTGGGTTTTAAATATTTGCCATACAAAATATATAAAATCCATTGTAACGATAAATTATTGATATAAATCAGCACACGCCTCAATATCAAGAGGAATATAAATCGATTAATCATTTCGATAAATGTCGATTAATTTCTTAATTTTGATTCCCCAGCTCTGTCCAGCTCTGATTACAGATACAAAGTATGGAAACCAGATACTTGCAGTTGCAGAAAATAAAGAACTATCAATGGTAGAGGGTTTTGTGAAAACTTGAAATATTTTTTAACTCTATCATAATTTTGTTCTTTTATTTCCCAAGTTCTTTCCGAACTTTAGCGTAGCAATTTTTCGTAGAACTATAACAATTGAAGCGGCTGCTAATTTGTGGCGCTGCAATTAATTGACGGGCCCTCGACGGCTGACTGTTGACCTCTTCGTGGAAAAGGATCGGCGACTAGACTCCAGACTGCACACTGCAGGGACACGCCCGCAAAAAGCTGAAATCGAAACCACTTGTTGAGTCACGAAAGCGAAGCTAATTTGGCTTGTTAACGCGCACTGTCTCCCCCTCATGGATTTTATTATTTCGCAGAAAATCGGGATTTTACTATCGGGTTTTGAGGGAACTAAAGCTCTGAGGGTGTTGAGAAATTGAGGAATTACTCATTCCTTTAGAGCGCAAATGGAAATGGGAAAGAGTATTAGTGGTTACCCACAGTTTCAAGGCTTAGTTATGCTATTCAGCAACTTTGTTTCCTGTAAAAAAATGTATCGATAACTTTATAAATTGTTTAATTTGTATAACTAAATTAAGACTTATGGAATTATTGGAATATATTACACCGAAATGCTTTCCAAATTGCAATTACTGCATTTTTGTTTTGGTATTTACTTTAAATGGTAAATAAAATATACTTTTCACAGACAAATCGATAAATATCGATTAAAAAGCTTCAAGAATTTGCCTATTTTTGTATTCTTGGGTAAATGTATCGTTTTTTTCACTCAGGCTCTGCTGCAAATTAAAATCCAAACCAGAATTAATCATTAAAATCAAAACTTTATTGTTTGATGTCTTTAATATTAATTGTGGTTTTGGGTTTAATCAATCCAAATAAAATTATTTTTGATTGAGAAAATAATAAACAGCCATTTGGCATTGACAGTTTGCCTAAAAGCTTGTATTTATTTTATATGTATATACATTTTTTTGTGTGTTTTTTTCCGGCACCTCATTTACATGCCCAATGGGGGGCTCAGGCTCTGGCTCAGGATCAGTCCTTTTGCAGTGCATAAAAGTTGAAGCTGAGGCTGTCCAGTCCGAGGAAACCGCCATTAAAATAACTTTTTACCCGCCGACATCTATATATATATATATCTTTTTACATATATATGTTTGTGTTTATATCTGTATGTTGCGGGGCGTATACGTAACATTAGAGTGACACCTACAACGGAAGCGGCCCCACTCCCACTTCCTCTCCCTCTCCCTCTCCATCTCAGCAACTTCAACATCAGTTTTTCACGACGACGTCGGCGGTCTGATAACTTTTCAAATTTAGCCGCTTGGAAAAGCTCAAGGAAAATGCGGAAAAGGCGGCGGAAGCGTGCCGAAGGGGTGCCGGAAAGTATGCTAAGTATTTGGCGGGTCACAGTTTACATTGAGGGTCCCGCCCCGCCCCGCCCATTGAAATTTTCGGCCTCAAGCTCACGAGCCTTTCACAGAAGTTCGCTTTCAATTAAAGTTGAACAGCCAAAGAGAACCCCTAAACCCAGGGTATTGGGGGGCCTTAAGCCTAATCGCAGCCCGCGAGAGAGATCCGATTTTTGATACGAAAAATATGAATGAATAAATTTAAACAGGATTAGAATGCTTAACAGGTGCGTGTGTGTGTGGGTTTAATGCAAAATCAGGAACAAGCTCTAAGGAAAATGCATAATTCTATTTTACTAACCAACAAGCAAAAGAAGTACTTAATTGTTTTTTACCTAAAAACACATCGAAATACATTGTTATAAAATATAAATATCGATAGCAAACACCACTGAAGTATATAAATCGATTATCAATATCGATTGCTTGGAGTTGCAGCTCTGAACTATCGACTGCTGTAGCAATGATTATCGATAATCTCTAAATACCCAAGCACAAAACGAACTTCACAGCTCTGACACAGTAAGATATGGCTTTCATTTGCTATTTATTTATAATTCTAATTTGTAACTCCCTTATTTCTATTGTGTTTTTTGCTCTCCTTTAGTTCCTTATTTATCGCTTTCGCTTTCGCTGTCCTATTCTAACCTCGATGCGTGTTCTCTCCTTGCATGTTACTTGGTCTGCGGTTGCATTCGACGACGGACCAAAAATAAATATTTGAAAACAAAAAAAAAAAAAACACAAAAAACCCAAAACCAAAGATTTTTTCATAAAAATATAAAAAGAAAAGAATATAAATTGAAGAAAAGAAGAGGAAGAAAAGAAGAGAAGAAGAGAGAATAAGAAATTAAAAAAAAAAAAAGAGAAGAAAAAAAGAGAAGAAAAATAAGTGAAAGGCAAAGAAAATGGATACCAAACTGGAGGCGCGTGGCCAGTTTCCGGCCTCGTTTCCGGACACTTTTAAAAACTTCTTTGCTATGATGAACGAAGACGAGGATCATATGGGGCTCTTTGCCAATCTCCTGGAGGATAAGGTAGTCCCTGTCCGCAAAATGTCCGGAACCTTGAACCCCTTTTTGAAACCTTTTAACAGCCGCCTGTAATTAACTACCGAGAATAACCTAGCAAAATTTCCCCCCATCATTCGCAGGTAATTCCCCGCCAGAACAGCCCCCTGCCCGTCCAGCGTCAGCGCTACGGCGGCAGCATGCGGAGCCATAGCGGGGGAGACAGTTCCGGCCGTCCTGGCCGCCACTACCATCCCCCCCCACAACAGCAGCACCAGCAGCAGCTGCCGCAGGGCCAGCAGCAACAACAGGTGAGTAGTGTGCGGGCGTGCAGCAGCTGTCCTTGGAACTTCCCTCTCCCTCCCCACCAGCACAACATGTCGGTCTATCAGTCACGCAGCCGAAGCGGCAGTGGGGGCAGCAGCGGCGACTTGATCTCCGCCAGCATCGGGAGTCGCCCCAGCTCGCTGCGTCGCTCCCGAGCCTCGCTTAGCTTCAGCACTAATGGTTTGAATTCCGCCGGAATGGGACCGGATCCTGGTCCTGTTGGCGGCGGCAGCGGACTGGACCTAAGCCAGAGTCAAAATCACGGCCAGAAAATAATGAAATCATTAGGAGCTTCGCCTGGGGGGGATCGCAACAGCACGCAGCTGTGCAAGCACATCAAGTACTGTTGCCTCCACCAGGAGTCGGTCTCCCAGCCCTCGCAGCAGCAGCAGCAGCAGCAGCAGCAGCAGCAGCATCTGTCGCAGTCGCTGGTCGATAATCCCGGCCAGAAGCATGTGACTCTTGTCTGTGACTGCGAGAGGCTGAGGGAGAAACAGAAGCGCCTGGGACCCGATGGCGAGGACAATTGCGGCATGATCAAGCTGCAGGGCTATGTCTATGGCTATGCAGCAGCACCACCACCACCACTGCCGCAGCCCACAAAGCCAGCGAAGGGCATCAAGATGTTGGCAACAACCAACACCACCACGTCCAACGACGAGCCGAGATCCTCCTCGCCCAGCATCACGGCGGCGGCCAAGAACAAGAGCCTGCTGGAGCGGCAGGAGCGCACCCAGGCCCGGCATTCGGTCATCCTGGAGCGGGCATTCGATTTCGGTGAGTGTTTGAACAGATTTCTTGTTGGTTTTGTGAAACTAAAACAATACGTTTAAGAGTTTACTACTATTCAAAAAAGAATAATTATTTAAATATTGAAATAATTACTTGAAGTACCTTTACAATGGGGTTCTTAATATACCATTTTTATATTTTTGATTGCTTTAATTCAGAGTAAATAGATACGGGGTTGCGTTGTACAAAAAATAATACAATTCAATGGTTTTTTGATCGTAACCGATTTCAGTCTGGTTTCGTTTTTTCTTTTTAGTTTTTAAAGGATAACTTTTTTGCATTTAAATCTCAATTTCTAATTTTCTTTTATTAATTTTTGATCGTAACTTGGCTTAAACTCAACCGATTTCAGTCTGGTTTCGTTTTTTCTTCTTAGGTTTTAAAGGATAACGTTTCTGCATTTAAATCTCAATTTATAATTTTGGGTCAATTTAAAAAAAAAAAACATTTTTTTTACATGGGTACAGTTTTGGAACAAAAATCGCGATTTCCTTATGTGGTTTTTTGATCGTAATTTTGCTTAAACTCAACGGATTTCGGAGTGGTTTGGTTTTTTCTTTTTTGTTTTTACAGGAAAACTTTTAGAGAGCGATAAATATTGAGAGCGAAAAATTTTGACAGCGAAAAATTTTGTAAGCGAAAAGTTTTGAGAGCGAACTAAATGTTGCGAGCAACAAAACTTTCCAAATAAATGAATTTATATACATATGTAACTGAGTAGTTTGCGTAGAAACGGACAGATCGACTCTGCTGTTGATGCTAATCAAGAATTTACATATATACTTTACAGGGTCGGAAATGTCTTCTTTATTGCACTGTAAAATTCTAAAATTATAATTCCCCGCAAGGGTATAAAAAATAGCGTGTAAAACAGTTCCCTCGCCTTCGCATAATTTTCCCCCGCTTATCACCTGCCAGACAGTGTTGTGGAGCGCAATTAAAAGCGCACGCAAAGAACCGTAGATTTCCCGCTGCGAATGTTGGCCAGATGGCTAATCAAAAGCGGAAATGCAGCCGCTGCGCTGGGTGGACTGGCGGCGGGTTGATTACGGAATTATGGGGCGGGAAAACCCCATTCCCATCCAGCCCCGGAAGTGCGTGCTTGCAGGATGGTGGTGCAGGGCCAGCGCTGGGCAGGTAAATTAAGGACTTTGTCCCCTGCACTTGTTTGCAATGCCCAGCGAGCGACACCTGGCCCCAATTCGTGCTGTTTCCTGGCTGTGTTGGGCTGCATGTGCTCTAGATTTGCGACTACCCTTCACTCTTGGGCCAGAAAATATCAGAATATGGTACCAATCGGTATATAAGCATGTATCTTGGTGCATATACGAAAATGATTACCTATCTATAGGCAAATCCTATAAGAAAAGACCATAAAACGACTTTGGATTGCCGGTCGGAGCAACTTGCTGTTGCCACATTGATGCAATTATGGTTGCTTTTTGGCACCTCCAAGGGGAGTCCACTGTCTGCTGTCTGCTGTCTGCTGTCTGCTGTCCAGTTTAAAGCACTTAAGACCGGAAGCCCATTATCAAGCATTTTGCAGGACAGGCTGTTGGGCAACAACGGCCATATAACTCGGTTCTCGTTTTAGCTGGCTTCTTAACTCAATTTGGCCTTCCTATTTGCCAGTTACCAGAGCCATTAGCTTTTGTCTTATGCATTTTATTTGTAAAGTCAACACTTGTGTTGACGCCTAACTTGTTCTCTCATAAAAAACTGTTGCAAAATGTAACTAAAAAGTTCTGTGACTTTTAGCTAGTTTTTATACCCTTGCAGGGTATCATAATTTTAGTCAGAAGTTTGCAACGCAGTGAAGGAGACGTTTCCGACCCTATAAAGTATATATATTCTTGATCAGCATCAACAGCCGAGTCGATCTAGCCATGTCCGTCTGTCCGTCTGTCCGTTTCTACGCAAACTAGTCCCTCAGTTTTAAAGCTATCTGGATGAAACTTTGCAGATATGCTCCTATATGCTCTCACTGCTATATATGTCGGAACGAGCCGGATCGGCCGACTATATCATATAGCTATATAGGAAAGATCGGTAAATTTTAATGAAAAAAATTATAACTTAGCCAATTTTTACAATATTTGAATAAAATTTGAGATATGGCCATTTTGTATTATTCTTGAATTTCGGTTTTAATTTGATCAAAATCGGACAACTATATCATATAGCTGTCATAGGACCGATCAGAAAATAATGATGAAAAAATCTAACTAAGCCAATTTTTCACATATTTTCATAAAATTTGAGACATAGACATGTTGTATTATTCCAGAATTTCGGTTTTAATTTTATTCAAATCGGACCACTATATCATATAGCAGCCATAGGAATATATATATAAATTCATTAAATTCGTTAGCAACATTTTTCGCTTGCAACATTTCTCGTTCGCAACATTTTTCTTTCGCAACATTTACCTTATGTCAGTACCCGAGAAAACGAAAAAGTCAGAAGATTCTTCTTCTTCTTCTTACTTACTGCAAGGGTATTTAAACTTCGGCATGCCGAAGTTAGCTTCCTTTCTTCCTGAATAAGGATATGAATCTTATTGTCCTGCTCTTGACAGTTTGTTGTATTTTTTAATCAAAGCCTCACGGATATTAGACTCTGGGTCGTTTTAGAAGCCAGCCGGAAGCGGTCCCAAAATGAAAATTAAACATCAATTTCAAAAAGTGGCAAATGAACAGCAGCAAAAAGGACTCGAGAGACTCGAATCCTTTTTGCACATTTCGTAGGGGGAAGAGATGAGGATAATCCCGGGTCCCGGGTCCAGGTAAAAGGATACGCGCTTACATGGCCCACAAAAAGTATTCGCCTTTGTCCACTTAATTGCATTTGGTAAACTGTTGAATGGGATGAATGAGAGAGAGAGAGAGAGCTCCTTCTCACGGGCACTTCACGGTGATTAATTCGGGGAGCCCCAGAAATGTTTGAAGCCGCTTATGATTAATCGACATAGCACCAAAATGCACAAAAATAGAGGGGGGGAGAGCAGAGCTCATTAATCGAATGATTAAGCCTTGAGGAGTGAATGAATGGAATGAATGATTGAATGAGTATAGACATTAAATCTCCGAGTTTGTGGCACTCTGCCCCCCACCGCCTTGGTGGCAACAGTTTTGAGTCCTGGCTGGGTAATAAAATTCCCAAGCTAATTAAGAGTAAGCACCGCCGATAGAAAGTTTCGCTAGACAAACTCCGACGTGGAGGAATTTTATGAACCTGCGGTGGGTGGGAATGTGTATATTCCAGGCTTTATTCTTATATGAATTGATATTGATGGAGAGAATAAGTTTTAAACACGAAAATACAAAATGTTCTATTGCAAATATTATGCATTCCGAAGTAAGACAACTTTTAAGAAACTGTCATATATTAACTAATGATAAAAGTCACATTGATTTCAATAGTAACGATAGTAAATAACAGTTCGATATATTGAGTCAAAATTCGATATATAAATCGATTTATCCAGGTGCCGTTTGATTATAAAGTTAAAGGCAATATATCTCAATATTTAGATTGATTAAAATTGTTCTGATATTAAGCGTAATTTTATTATCCATTTATCATATGGGACTTTTCCTTCCCTTATCATTAATAAGTTAAACACAAAACATATAATTCATGAAATTAGGTTTTTTTTTAATAGATAAAACCATTTGCAAGCGTGCTTAAACTTGTTCAGTTGATATGTCACTGCTGGCCACACTTTTTTGGAGTTGCCAGACAAGGTGACAGCTCGACGCTGCGCTCTTTCTACGTGTCAGACTTCTCCGAAGGCAAATGAATATTTAATATTTAATATTTCGTATTTCTTATTTCGTATTTAACTGGGCATGGTCGCGAGTGTACGTGTGCCAACCTGTCATGTGCGTGGGTGTGACCATTTTTTTTTAGCCATGTTCCTGAATCTAAACCGACAATTTTTATGGCGCCCAGCAAGGACGACGACGACGACGCACACACAAAGTTTATTAAATTTTTTCGCTTCCTTTTTTCCTTTTGTTGTTTGGAAAACGTGGTAGAGAGAAAACTTAAGCTTGGGCTATAAACATGTAAACAGCAAAGCAAACAGAAGGCAAATTCCCCCATACATACACTCTGACTTTGGGAAATGTCTCGGAAAAGTTTCTTTACTTTTTTTTTCTCATTGCTTTTTGGCTCCTTGCTCCTTGCCTTTTGCGGGGTCTTTGCTGGCAAAACATTTTCATATTTGACTTCAACTTGGGGCACATAATTCTTGGGAATACACAAACACACTTTCTACCCGCAGGTGCCACTCTTGGAGTTCTTTCATACACACAAATATCTACCTCAGGTGGCCCTGGACACCGCTCGTGTTCGGTGGCTGGAATGGCCGGAACAATTAGAAAATAAAATCGGACCAATGTGCGTGATTTTCCCTTGCAATTTAAATGGGATTTTCAGGGTAACTAGAAGCTGGCAGAAAGCAAATTAAAAAGAGACTGTTTTGTTGTTGCGGCTTGTCCCCTATAATTTTATTTGTTGCTGCTCTTTGTTGTCACTTTGATTCAAATTCAAAAATTTAGAGAAGGAAAGAAAAATCATATAAAGTTTGTCAGTTTTTAATATGGAAATTTTAAATATACAAAAAAATATAGCATTTGTCCTAAAGTATAAAAAAGGTATTTACTTTATTTAATTGTTTACTTTTTTGTCTATTTTACTTGTGTTTATTTGTCATTTAACAAAGGTAATGCCTTTAATTAAATCAAAATTTGTAATTAATATGACTTTTGTGGTTTGAACTTTGACGACTGTTGACTTTCTAGGAAGTGCGTTTATTTACTTTCAGCGTCCTTGTTGCATTTTTTCTAGAACTTTTTTGTTTTATTAAATTAATATAAAATATGTACATGTTATGCCTGGGGGAAAACTATTTGTATTGACATTGGTAATGACAGTCTCTGTCTTATTTGAAGTATACTTAATTATTTATGCAGGCACTAAATCCCAGGAAATGTTTTTTATATTTTTAATATTTAATAACTCCCAACAAAGCTAGTTGCCTGCACTGTGAACAAATACGAGTATTCCAGGCCAGCTCTCATATATTTAATATATATTTTTGTATTATTTTATATTCATGGGAACTAGCACAACACATAGTTTGGAATTTCTTCCTATTGTGCTGATGTTCTTGCCTTGCTTTTGTGCCGAGATGTTTTGCAATATTAATTTTGTTTTCCCTTTTAAATTCAACCTTATCCTGGCTGTTGTCCCTGGCTCGGGTCCTCAGATGCCAGTTGCGACGAGAGCGACAGCCTCAGTCTGAGCAGCAGCAACCAGGGGCCGGTTCCATCGCCAGCTCCCCACCAGCTGGCTTACAATGTGCTCAAGCCGATCCTCAAGCAGCCACAGAAGCAGCACCAGCACCAGCAACAGCAGCAGCAGCAGCACAATTTGCAACAGCAACAGCAACTCCATCCGCAGCAGCAACAGGTTCATCTGAAGCAACATCGCATTCTACCCACTCCGCCCACGCACAGTGGTCTTGGGGCTTACCACACCCGTGAGGCGGCCCTGCAGCGTGTCCAGCAGCAGAGCGGCTTTGGGAGTCGCAGCAATCTGACCGCCATTCCGGCCACCGCCTATGGCCAGGGAGCCAGCACCTCGGCAGCGGCAGCGGCGGCGGCGGCCTACAATGCCTACAGTCAGTCCCTGGAACAGTCTTTGCAGCAGGTGCAGTTTGAGCCCCAGCAGCAGCAGCAGCAGCAGCAGCAGCCACAGGTAGAAATATGTTTAGGGAAAATATTTAAAAACTTACAAATATTTTGTATAAACCAAATATATAATATAGTAAAAGGCAGGCAGGTCTCTAATGTTTCCTGGATCCACTTTTCCGTACCTCAATTCACAGCATGTACAGTTTGAGGCACAGCAAGTGCAGTTCGATGCCCACCAGCAGCTGGTCCAGTTCGACTCCCATCCACAAGGCTATGGTGTGGAGGAGCAGCAGTTCCTGGAGCTACAGCAGCAGCAGCATCACCAGCAGCAGCATCAGCTGCATCAGCAGCAGTTCCCAGTGGAGGAATGGGACTACAGCTCGGACTCCAATCCAACCACAGTGCCGCCGCTCAGCACCTACAATGACTTCCTCAATGCCGCCCAAAATCCAACTGGCAGTCGAGTAAGTTTAAAAATATATAAATTTATATAATTAATTATAAGTACAACAAAATTAAAATTAATAAATGTTTATTAACAATAAATAATTATAAGTAATTATATAATAAAATAATTATAATATTTAAAAATCATATATTTGTGGCAACTAGATAGGGCAAAAAAATCAAAACTTTATTTCACGCTTTAGTCGATTTTTAAAGGGGTTCCGATATAAGTCCGATAAATCGATATGCTTAAATAGAAAAGCTTGAATTAAAAAAGGGGTAAACTATGTAACGTTTTATGTTATTTATCGATATTTTAAAGTTAATGCCATAATTTTACATATTAAAATTAAAAAAGAACATATTTTTTAATGTTCTATAATATCATATATCCTATAAATCGATTGAAGAAATATAGCGAACCATTTAATAAACATTTAACATTTATCGATTTTTTTTCGATAATATCGATATTTTAAAGTTAATGCCATAATTTTTCATTTACAAATTAAAATAAAATCTATTTTTTTAATGTTCTATAATATATCCTATAAATCGATATCCTCTTCAATATAGCAAACCATTTAATAAACATAATTTATTTTTCGATAAAATCGATACTTTAAAATTAATGCCATAATTTTTAATATTATAAATAAAATAAATAGAAAGTTGTAATGCACAATTCAATATATTTGTAAATCGATTTTTTAATGGTTCCCAGTTCCCAATATGTCCGATAAATCGATATACTCTTCAATATAGCGAACCAACAAAAGAACAGAAAAAGCGACAAACTAAATAACAGTTTTAGGTTATTATTCAATAATATTGACAATTTTAAACTTATTAAATACCAATATTAAAGATATTTTGTATCTGATATTAAGAGCTATGTATATTATTGCTGGAAAAACTTTAGTAATTTAACCGAAAACCCAATAATAATATATAATAATTACAAGCCAATACAATATATTTTCTTGTTCCATCTCCTCAGCAGAGTCTCAGGGCCCAAAAGTCACCGATTTTGAACAGACGACGGGCCTCTTCGATAGCCGGCAACCTGTTGCATTCGGAGTACAATTACGGGACTCGCAATAGCATCGGAGGCGCCCCCCTGGACGCCGAGGATTTTCAGCGCATTTCGCATAGCAGCAGCGCCAGGTGAGAGAGCTCTGGCTCAGTGCATTATGATTGAATATTTAATTTAATTTCATTTAATTAGTTTTGGCCATAAACTGGCTTTGATTCAATTAGTACTCCTGATTTTCTAGCTCTTTTGCTGAAACAACATGTACATGCATGTGGTTGCAAGTGGCAACATGCTCGGTGGAAAGCTCTTTGGCTTTTAGCTTTTAGCTCGAATTAACGAATTGACCTTTTCCCACCAAACTAAATACAGAATTTTCGGTTTTAGCCGGAACCAGGCAACAAAGGCAACAAAGGCTTAATTGCACTAAAAGCTAGCCCGAGAGCTCGGAACACTTTCAATTAGAGTTTTCTTTAGGGGGCATCAGCGGCGGCCAAGTGATCCAATTATGAGATGCAATTTAGTTTGTTTTCGATTTTTGTTGGTTTCCGAAGGTCAAAATACAAACTAGAGTGGGAGAAAGAGAGAGGGGAAACAGAATACAAATAAATTCAAAACTGCACTCAGTTAAATATATAAAAGAATGCATACAAATAAATTTAAATTTACACTCATTTAAATACATATATAAATAGCTTCACAACTTATTGGGGGTTCTTTGAACTTTTTCTTTTCTTGTTTTAAGTCTTTACAGATACATTATTTATATATTTCATATACATATTTCTTATCATCCCCCAAAACGTACGATTTATTTGCAGGGATCGCATGTCCCTCGCTGGCGTACTAACCTTCCAGCAAGCCATTTCCGGAGCAGTGTCCCCGCAGTACGGTCCAATTGGACTGGACGCCGCCGCGGACATGATGCCAGGCGGTGGGGCATCTGGAGCTGCGGCTGGCGACAGGTCAGGAGGAGGCGGCGGCGGCGGCGGCGGCGGCGGCTTGATTTGTGGGTTGGGAAACGGGAGTGGAGGCCTGCCGGGCGGTTCAGCCCACAATCTCAGTGTAGGCGTTGGACTGGGATTTCACGGTGGCTCAAGCAGCACCTTAGCTGCTGTCGCCGAGGTGACTAGTGGCCCCGATGCCACCTCCAGCGACTCGCTGTCCCCGGTCATGGCAATTCCGGGACAAAATAGTACCAGCAACACCACGCAAACACAACTGCAACTGCAACAGCAGCAGCAGCGGGAACGCGGCGTGGGCGTGGGCGAGTCCTTCGGAGGAGGCAGTGCCTCCAACTCCAATATGGCCAGTTTGGCCGCCGCCAATGTCGTTTCTACATCATCATCACAGCCAGGACGCTCTCAGCTGGAACGCCAACGCCTCAGAACATCCAGCATGCCAGCAGAGAGCCGAAGGGTGAGTAACTATGATTTCTATACACAAATCGATATTTCAAAGTGGCCATTAATCGATATTGTGTTCGATAAACGGGAAAAATGGGTACAGTTTTGGTTCAAAAATCGGGATTTCTCTCTGTGGTTTTTTGATCGTAACTTGGCTTAAACTCAACCGATTTCAGTCTGGTTTTTTTCTTCTTGGTTTTTTATGGTCGAACTTTTCTGCATTTAAATCTCGATTTCAAATTTTTGGCAAATTTTTCACAATTTTTATGATGAAACCCCTTTCATTTTTTTTTTTAATGGGTACAGTTTTGGCTCAAAAATTGCTCACTCCTCTCTCATCGGATTTCGGAGTTTTAAATTTATGTAGATTCATAAAATATCCTTAAGGCATCTTGTCTTTCTTTAAAATTAACCAACAAAATGCAATAATATATAAAGCCATATGCAAAGAAGCCGCATTTTAAGCCGCATCATAAGAGCATGACAAATGCCAGATAAACAGACAGAAAATGGAATTCCAAGCATGTCAGGACTTGTTAGAGTAAAAAAAAAAACGGGTCCAGTCATTGCAACTATTTATTTATTTTGTTGGCCAACATTTCGTCAGTCATCATCCGCATGCCCTCCGGGAAGCAGCCAGTTAAGCCAGTCCAAGGAGGCAGGACTCTGGGGAATTATCATCGACATGGAAGGGCCGACTGCCGACACAAGTAATTGAAACTTGGCCCTGACGGGGAGGGAAGGAACAAAGGCCATTTAAGGACACCCATTAGCACTCGCCACTCCACTCCACTCGGCGGTAAAATATTCCCAAAAAACTAGTTGAAGGGGAGAACTAGAGGCAAAGATTACACATGTTTGTATCTGGGGATGTCTGGGGATGTCTGGGTCGGGTGCAAGTGTTTGTGGCCAAGTTTGCAGCATTCAGCATGACTGAGCATTTGATGCATGGCCTGGCCTGCTCTCCTCCCTTTTGGCCGGGTCATTGCCTTGAGCTTAAGCCTTTGCTGTGGCGCCAGCTGAGCCTGTCGTGTCGAGTGGGATTCCCCATCTGCTCGCCTCCATTTCCCTGGTTAATCTACCACGAAAATCCCACTTGTGCGGCCTGCAACGTCTCCTATTTTTTGGCACATTGCCATAATCAAGGCGCAGCTTCTCTGTTCTTTGAATTCCCATTGGCCACTAGATAATTCCTTTTCATCTTCACATTTCGAAATAATAAGAATTAGCATATTTCTATTATTCCTAGGTAATCAATGGCAATTTATATACAAAGATGCCATAAAGCCTTAAGCACTTAACTTAAGAAATGTTTAAGCTTTTTATAGTTTGCATAAATATTTCCCTGCCTAGTTGTTACTTTTATTTTTGCCTTTCATCTAAAATCTTCCTTCAGAAATTATAGTTTTGAGTGGTATAACTTATAACTTATCCTTGGGATGATAGAAAATAGTGAATTTCTTGAATATATCGATATTTGATGCGAAATTCCATAACAAATTAATATTTTAAGGTGGCATTCGATTTATTGACGATTAGTAAAAAAGCAGTCATTATTTATTGATTTTTTTCGATTATATTATTTTTGCATGTTCAAAATTTAGATGTTTAAAATTTCAATGACTAAAATTTTGATATTTAAAATTTCAATGACTAAAATTTCGATGTTTAAAAACTCGATGACTAAAATTTCGATGTTTAAAATTTCGATAACTTAAATTTCGATGACTCAAATTTCGATGTTTAAAATTTCGATGCTTAACATTTCTATGTTTAAAATTTCGATGCTTAAAATTTCTATGTTTAAAATTTCGGTGTTTAAAATTTCGATATACAATATTTTCGATGCGATATCGCACTTTTCCCCTCGATACACATCTGTATAGTTAATCTTACAGTTTCTCGCACTCCTTCCCATTTCCTTTTCGGTCTGCTTATGGCTATGAGGTGCCATTAACATGAATTTATGGCTGCGATTGCGTTTATGCCTCTCTTATTTTTCTACTCCCCCGTAAAGCCATAAGGCCACGCTTGTTTTGAAAGCACTCCAGCCTAGTCCTAGTTCTAGTCCTAGACGCCGTGGCTAATGTAATTAGTTTTTGAAATTGCTCGAGTCTTCCACCTGCAATGCTCAGCTGCATTTGCTGCTTGCACCACCTTTGGCTCCCTCGGCTCCCTTGGCTGCCTCAGCTCCTTCTGGGAGCGGGAAAAGTGGAACAGTCAGGTGCATCGACCCTTACTCAAAATAGTTGCGGGCTGTGGTCGATGGACTACAAAAGTTTCCATCATTTTCATGCGCAAACTTTTCAGTTTCAATTGATTTCAATGGAAAAAATACATTAAAAAAACAAGCAGTAACCTAAAGAGCACTAAGAAAAATAATTAATGAATAGTCCATATCATTTATATAGATTTAAAAAAAAAATGTTTTAAAATAAAAACCAGAAGTTTTAAGTTGTAAAAGCAAAAAGATTGAAAAAAAAAACGAAAGATTTCAAAAGACGAAAGTTTTCAAAAGACGAAAGATTTCAAAAGACGAAAGATTTTAAATTAATATTTTAATTAAAATAGAAAAATATAATACAAAAATAAATAATACTACAAAAATACTAAATGATTGCGTATACGTTTTATTTATTAATTGATGAATTGAATATACACAAATCAAATCTTACTTAATTACCAAACTTTCTCCAATTTTCAAAGTATAAATTCCAAGTTTAAGATATTAAATCCCACCGAAAATATATAAATATTTGAAACACAAGCCCCAAGTTCTGGTTGCTGTGTGCAATTAAAGTGAGCGGGAAACCTTCAACACGAATCAATGGCAAGCACGTAGATGGCTCCGGGCCAGAACTGAACTCGGCCCAGGGACTGCATGGGGAATGTGCAGGCATTAAATGCGAAATAGTGTCAAGTGAGCGGTGGCAACTTGTCGGCTGCAGTCACACTGCCTCATCCACGCCCAAGGAGGGCGAGAGAATAAAGCACAAAACCCGCAGACAGAGACCCTGAAGGCAGTCAAAAAAGTGCAGGAAAAAAGAAAGAAAGGAAATAAAGAAAAGAAAAGAGAATCAAAATGGGAAACTTTGTGTGCAACCGCAAATATGTGTGACTGTGGCTCTGCAATTGGCAGAAACAGCAGCTCGCTCGGCCTCTTTGCGACCGGAAATAAAAGTCCTGTCCAAAGCCTCTATGCGCACATCTTATGGCCAGTGTTGTCATTTTTTTCTGAGCAAAAAAAAGCTGGATTAAGAAAAAAAAAAAAAAGTTAAAAAAGCGGAATTCCATGGAGAAAAAGCTGAAAAAAAAGCGTTAATTTTAATAAAAAAAATTTTTTGTTTGTTTTTTAATTTTTAAATATAAATAAGGAAAAATAAGGAAAAACAAACAACTTAAGGAACTTAATAGCTGCGTTTGCAATAACTGCAAAACACTCTGGTCAAGTCCGTGAGATCCTTCCCAATCCAATCCTTAAATTCAGTGCTTTGGAGGCAGGCATCTCGGACCTTTTGTTTGTATGAGTCTTTTGGCATCGTCAATTTATGTATTTTCCCCGAATTCACACTTCACTTCACAAAGAATTTCACAATAGAAGCGACGGAAGTCGCGCTAAACTTAGGTGTGGAATTTTAAAGGTAGTTATTTGATATAAGTAATTATCGATACTGTATCGATAAATACACTTCAACAAGTCAACCGTCTAACACAAGTAAAACAGCACTTAAAATTTAGTTAAAAGTGAAATTAAAGGAAATTGCAAAAATTTTCTAAAAAAGCTGGAATTCCCGCTGCCCGCTGTTTTAAAAATTTTCCCGCAATCAAACTTAAAAAAAAGCTGAATTTGACGGGAAAAAAGCGGAAATGATATCACTGCTTATGGCACTGGCTAATTGAGGGTGGAAGTGAGCTTGCAGCCCGATTGCGTTTTTGATGCCAACACAATCGTCATTCAATTTGTGCGTAAATATCAGGGACGCAGCTGAGTCGGGATTTGTTTGCTTTGATTTCTTTGCATCTATATATTTATATACCTATATATTGCATACGATTTTATTAAAAAATCAACTGGTTGCATTCGGTGAGCGGTGCGTATACGCAATATTTTTAAAAGCACGTACATTACGTATACGTAATATTTTGCAGATTAAGGAGTTACTTTACTTCAAAAAAAAAATCTACAGTAAGCTTAAAGAAATTATATTCTAAATTTAAATGGTAACTAAAATAAAACTTACTGCAGGAGTTGCGTATATCAAAATATTAATTAACATGCCTTACGTATACGTAATTTTGTGTGACTTTATTATTTGAAAGAAGTTATGATTTTACAAAATGCAGAAAGCCTAAACACAAAAGATTATAAATGCATAAAATGCATTGAAAAGGAAAATGCTAAAGAAGTGCGTATATTTAATTTTATTGGAGATTAAATTTAATTCATTTTTGTAGGGATTAAAGAGAAGTTATTCTAATCAAAAAGAGTGTTTAAAAATGAGTGGGGAAATAGATTCTAAATTCAAATGTTATTAAAAAAAAAAAACAATACTTTAGGTATAATATAATTATTATATTATATAATTATACTTTAGGTATAATATAATTATTATATTATATAATTATATTATTATATAATTATATTATTATATGAAAACTAAGACATATTTTACTGAGCATGGAAAATACTTAAGAAAAAGCGTATACACAATATTACGAGTACCCATTTTTCTTTTGAAAATATTAATGTTATTTTATTAAAATATTACAGAAAGGCATTCAAAAGTATTAATTTTACAAAATATATTTTTTAATAATTAAAGCTAAATTCAATTTGTAGCTAACTTTAATCGCAATGCACATACCTTTTTTAAATATTATTATTAATTCAAATAAATTCTCATGGATTCAAAAAATTAACTTTAAAACATTAAGATGCTAGCGAAAAAATTCGAAAATTACTATAGATAATTGGTAAACCTTCTGAAACGGATAATACATATTTTATGAACCATATATGTGCCTTAATTAATTTATTTCTTAATATATTTATGCATTTACAGCCCCGACTGGCTGATATGCGCCGGTCCGCCATCCACACCGGTGACCCGGACATGGGCTACTATCGCCTACGTAGCTTCAGTATCACCTCTCATGGTGTTTGTAATTTGGGCGACTCCTTAAGGTGAGTAAATTGAAGTAAAGAAGAAGGAATGCCATTTATTTGTACAATTCATTTGAAATAAAATGGAAATATTGAATGTTTTAAGGAGTAGGTACATAAAATGCTACTTTTAAATTATATATTTCCCATAGAATATAAATTGCAACTTATCAATGATTTTTTTTGGCCATAATATATTTCTGGTTTCTCGCAGGAGCCGCAGGTCACGTTCGATCAAATCCGTGACATCCACGGGCACCTCCACCAGCGGCCTGGATCGTCACAATAGGTGAGTTCTCAGGAGTGGTTCACCGACTCAGTGAACACGAGTGGCTGCTGGCTGGCTGCTGGCTGCTGGCTGGCAATAAATTGTTTATAAAATGACAATAAATCCCCACGGAGACAGTGGCAGTTTGCATGGCGACAACAATGCCAGCCAGAGACGTGCGGCATTCGCACGTTGTCCATATAGTCAGTCGGCACTAATTTCATACAATTTCCACGCCAAACAATTTCCGCTGCCATTAACAACGGGCTGATAAAAGGGCCGTGCCAGCCAGGATGCCGAGAGATGCTGATGCTGATGAAGATGAAGTTGAAGATGAGTGTGTGGCAACAATGCCAGGGCATTTTCCGTCTCATTGTCAAAGGAAACCCGCCGCCGTCGCTTGTCTGATTATTGTTATTTTATCAATGCTGTCAGCATTCTAAATATTTGCAAAAACAATTACAGAAAATAAGGCCAAAAAGGCCAGAAGAAGATTTCATTTAGGTTTAATTTTTTGTTGCTCTTTTTTCTGTTTTCTAAAAAAGTTCCATTCCAAAATTGGGTTGCTTTATAATACTAATATTTATATATATATAAAAGGAATTGCTGTTCGTTAGTCTCACCAAAACTTGAGAACTGCTGAACAGATTTATTTTCTCTTAGTCTTGAAATGTTAGTGAAGGTCTAGGAAAGGTTTAAATGGCGAGAGAAAATCGTATAATTTCGGGGAAAACTCTCAAAACAGCATGCTTTTTTAAATAAAATGTAGATATAAATTTAACTTTATCGTTTGAGGCAGTACGAAATTTGGCGTGTTAGCTGGTATATTATATTTAGTGCATTAGTTCACATATATATTTTTATGGCACATTTATTTTCATATTTTAAATTGATACTTTTCATCTTTTCTTTCATTTCATTTGTATAAAATATAAAATATTTCTAGTTACATTTTGTATAATTAAATAGAATGCAGTGTCATAACCTCATAAAGCTTTGTCTTTCTGTTTTAATTACCAAACTAAAACTATAGTGCAGAAAATCCCTAAGCAGACACATAATTATTTATTTAAATATTTCAAAAAAGTAAATATATCTAGAAATAATTGTTTACACCAAAAGAAGTGACTTAAATAATTATAAAACAAGAAAGAAAGCTAAGCTTTGACAGGTCGAAGTTTGTAAACGCTTGCAGCTTGCCATTTCGTTTATAACTTGACCAAAAATCCATTAATTTCATTTCGGAAAGCTTTGCTGTGCTAGATTTTAATAGCTTTAAAAATCTGCATACTTAATTTAATCATTTCTTAAATTAAATTTTTTTTTTATTAATTTTTCACAATTTTAATGATAATTATTAAAATTTTTGAAAAATTTTGTAAATTTTTTTTTTTTTGCCGGACATGGCTAAATAAACTCGCCTGTTTATGCTGATCAAGAATATATATGATTTATAGGGTCGCAAATGAGTCCTTCACATTGTTTTTTGCTTCTGACTGAAATTATAAAACCCCGAAAGAAGTATTAAAATTTCAATATTTATTTTTCATCATTTTGGGCAAATTAAAGCTATTAAATATAATAACTAAGCTAAAAATACATCAATTTCAATTCGGGAAACTGTTTTGAGTTTGTTTTTATAAAGCTAATAAAACTGCATACTGAATTTCATTTAATTTTAAAATTAATTTTTTTTTCAATTTTTATTTTTACAACTTTAACAATTTAACAATAAAAATTTCGTAAAAAATTAAAATTTTTTTTTGTTGTCAGACATGGCTAGATTGACTCGCCTGTCGATGCTGATCAAGAATATATATGATTTATAGGGTCGCAAATGTCTCCTTCACTACTTTTCCAGCCACTGCAAGGGCATAAAAACCAAATTAATGAAGGAAAACGGAATGCACACCGACAGCACTGGTTATTTTGATTACCTTTTGGAATCCCCGCATTGATTGCTGTGTTTTTTCTTTTCCTCTCACCCATCGTCCATAGCAACGCATCGCGTGCCTCCGGAGAAGTCGTGGACGGAGGGGGCGATCCCATGGTGCTGGGGGACAGGCCCCCGGATGGAGATCCGAATGTGCCCGCCTTCAAGATTGCGATGCTGGGAGCCTCCGGCGTGGGCAAGACCACCCTGACCTACCAGTTCACCACATCCGACTACATATGCGCCTACGACTTGAGTCTGGGTAAGTGGAAATTCATGGAAATTCATGGAAATTCATGGAAATTCGTGGAAACTCATCTCCAAACACTCTTAGAGTCTGAGCTCTGAGCTCTAAGCCCTCCTGCTCTGTCAGGCAAAACTACATTTTGTTTGTTTTCTCAGCTATCTTAGTTAATTTTTTAGCTTTATAACTTTAATTGTTTTTATTGTTTGTGGTAAAAATATACTTTAAGATCTAACTCCCCAAGAACCCTTTAGGATATTGCTTAAATTTCTTTTTAACGAAACAATTACTAAAATATTTATTACATTTGAAAGTTGAATTTTCAGACTTTATATCCTTCTCTCATTTATTATAACCTAAATTATTATTTGTTTAATTATTTGTATAAATAAATATTTATTTTTATTTACCCTAAGCCTGAAATCTGCACCAAAATTTAACTTTTTCTATGAAATATTTATTAACCAAAGAGTTATTAATATGCAATTTACAAATACGTTTTATTTTCTATTTTATTCTATTCTATTTTAAGTTATTAGCATATATATTATATTAATAAATGAAATAACTAAACCTAAGGGACTCAATCTCAGTACCAAAACTTGCATAAAATCCCTTAACAAACACTTGTATATATATTATATATTTAAATATTTAAAAAGCTATTTACATATATTTATAAATTCCTGTTAATACAAGTTCCTGCAGCTTACACTGTCTGACTGGCCCTTAATCTAGGTGACTTGTAGTTTTTGTTTAAAATCCATTAATTCAAAGTAATTGAAAACCAAGTCCCCGCGAAGACACTGCCTTTGCCTTTGCCTCTGCCGCGGCTCCTTCACTATGCGGCTTTTAATCAAACACATTTGCATTTTAATTACGGCACAAAGTCATAAAATATGAAAAGCCCCAGCGCTAATTTCATTAACTTTTGCGACCATATCAGGAAGAGAGCGTGGGGCTCCCAGCCTGTTCCCCTCGGAGTATTTTCGGGGAAGGAAAGCCCTTAAATGGATTTTTGGCACTGAAGCATTTCCATTAAAATTGTGATTTAAATGCAACTAATAAGTGTTGAAGTTAAAGTTCGGGGAAAGTTAATAGATAAAACCCCAATATTAGCAGCATAATAACCATTATACTTTCTCATTTTATTTTTGAAAACATCCTGACCACCGCACCGCCTCTGGTCTTTCCCCTTATTTTTGCGTGACACGTGTCGCCCTAATTGATGGTCATGGATGCATCAGAATGCATTCGATTCTTGGCCGTTCTTTTGGACTTTATCGAATTACCTTTTGAGCCGGCCTCTCTGCCGGCCTCAGCCTGTGAGCTAATTACAGCTGAGACATTTGCCTGAGGCTTCTGCCGGGTAATCCAATTTGGGTTGAAAAGTTGCCGAAACTTAATATTCCACATTCGCAGGACATCATTTCAGGGCACACAACAGTGCAACGTCGCTAAATCAATGCTGCTGTGGCTTTCTATAGAAAATATCTATCTAAACAGAGAGTGCACATTTTTCTAGTAATATTACAAAAAAATATATTAAAATAACAAGCGTTTGCATAAAGCTTTTTAAATAACAAGAAAATTATTTAATTTCGTGATTTATATTTTAAAATCATTTTAATCTAAAGGAATTTAATTATTTTCGTAACAACAAATTAAGCCAGTGCAAGAAATGAAAATTAAACAACATACTCTGGCTAACGATAAAAAATAAATCCTTTTACATAACATGGAAATTGTTTATTGTCTTACCTAACTAATTAACTAGCTGCCTTCTACAAGAATATGTATTTATTTTCCTTACTAAATATATAAGTTTTCTTATTACCTATTTCTAATCTTGTAAATATTTTACATACAATTAATAATATATTTCAAAATCCAATTATATAGTAAGCTTGAGTTTACCATAGTTTCCATAGCTACCACTTGGCCTTTCAACCGTAATTAAACTAGTTGAATTATTTTTGCACTATGTCACCCTTGGCGTATGAGTGATATTTACTGTATAGCCCTGCCACTGATGCCACTGCTGCTGCAACCGCAGCTAGCTGTTGCGCGTGGCATTGTTTTGGGATTCGAGCGAAAGCCTTTGGCCTTTTGCCTGTCCCTGGTTCGGCCTTCTCCTGCCATTTGCTGGGTTTACGCATCCTTTGAGTTTCGGGGCCCAGCCTCCCATTGGGGATAACGCAGAAATTTGCAGCTCTCTGTTGTCGAGATAATAAAATTCCAAGCTTTAATTAGCACAGCAGCACTAGCAGGGGCAAAAGCAGGACCAGGACCAGGACTAGGAGCTGGAACCAACTTTATGACCGCCACATACAAATTGTTAGCGCGTTTTAGTGGAAATGGCAAAAGAAAGTGGAATGGAATGTGCCTGTGCCAGTGGCTGTGCCATTGCCTGTGACTGTGCCTGTTCCTGCAATTCTATGCCTGCAGGATGCAGGATGTCCCCTGCTTTGTGTGCGTGTGGCCATTTTTCCTTTCTCTACTTGCCATTCTCTGTGTTTTCAGTGCCCTTTTTCAGGACACGCAAGTGCATACACTGTAAAAACCAATAAACGAAATCTTAAAATTAAGAATTTTAGCGATAGACATTATAATGAAATCGATATTTTAACTACAACTCTTCCGCTCGATAGTTTAATCGGAAGATGAAACGATAATTAATGCAACATTTTTATTATTATAATTTTTGTCAGAAGCTTGAAAAAAATTGAAGGAGTCATTTGCGACCCCATAAATCATATATATTATTGATCAGCATCAATAGCCCAACCGATCTAGACATGTCTGCTTGAAATAAAGTTTTTATCAAATTTTTCAAAATTTTATCAGGGAAAATATCATTAAAATGATAAAAAAAATTAAACAAAGAAAATTATTTTTAAATGTTTTTAATTGTTTATGATGATTTATTAACCGAATTAAAACTAACAGAGAAAAGCTTTCCGAATTGAAATTAATGCATTTTTCACTAAGTTATGATCGATTTTAACACTTCAAATCGATATTTCCATATTTTTCGATCTTTAAATCTTCAAAACATCAAAGCTTTTATTTTTTTTTCGATTCCGATTTAATAACCGAATGAAAATAAACAAAGAAAGGCTTTCAGAATTGAAATTAATGCAGTTTTCTTTAGTTATGCTCGATTTTAACATTTTAAAACGATATTTCATATTTTTCGATCAAAGCCCGATATTTTCTTAGATTTAAAAAAAAGCTTTTGATATGCATCCCTTATGCTTGCCTCAATTTTTGTGCCTTAGGAAGATTTCAATCAATAAATAAATAAATTCCTTAAGTACTCGTGTTTTTTTTTTTCTGTGGTTGGCTGCGTGCGGGTGCCTGGCATCTTTCACTAGTGGCAGTCGGCGTGGCGTTGCATGACCAAATCTGGGCGGGGGCCCAGCACTGACTGGACTTGACCACTCCCACCGAGCAGATGTTGGATTTATTACATTCCACCTCCGATTCAACTAAATTTAGTCGGGGGCTTGCCTTTCTTCTTTCTCATTCTTTTTTCCTTTTGGTTCCCTGCTTTTTCAAGACTATTTTAGCTTGACACAACTGTACTGCACTTTTTTCATGTTGTAACTTGTTTAATTTTAAGTTAAAATTGATAGAAAAAATAAATCTAAATAATAATCGAATAAAGTATAGAGTTCGTTTTGGGCACAACTGTACTTGTATCATGTCTAGACTTGTCTGCCCTGCTGACCTTTTGAACAGTTCAGGTACAGTTGTGCCTGCTTATGTGTTACTAAGCTGTAAATTGACACAATTTATGTTCTATTTAATACCTTAATCTTTATTAAGTTTGATTAATCCTTATTAAAGCTAATGAATTATTATAATTATTTATCATTGACATTGAAGGCTGAAAAGTAGGAAGCCGTGACCTTCTGGTAACCATAACCACTAATAAGCCACAAATCTCTTGGCCATAACATTCATAAATGAAACGTTTTTGGCTTTCGCAGGGTTGGCTTTCTTTGGTCCGTTCGGTCCTTTGTTTGCTCAGGAATTTATATAATTGCATTGCAATGACTGGCTTTTGGTTTGCCATCGCCACAATGACTAATCGCCGAGGTCCGTGAAAGGACTGGCAGGGCACGCTTTTCGTTGTCATACTTTCCTATACAATTTCTGCAACAATATATTACCTAGCACATGCAAATGGAACTGAAACTGGAACTGGGGAGGACTCTGAGTAAGGAGGATTCTCTGGCATATGGCCTAAGGGCGGCCACTGGGAACTCTCCTCCAAATATTTGACACAAACTGTATGCAAACAGAGTGGAAGTTGGGCGCAAACTGCAGTCCTTTCCTCTCCATTATCCCTACCATTCTGGTAACTCCCCCACCCTTACTGTGTCCTGTATCTTTTTTGGCTCATGTAAAACCGCTGACAAAGCTGAACTCACTGGGAGAAATCAAAGGATTATTTGTTCTTGAGTCATTTTTTGTGTGATGATACCTATTAAAAAAAAAAAACAGACTTAGGTAGGTACAATATGTTACTGGATAAAGATAAAGCCGTCTTAACTCCCAGACATATATAAGTATTTGCTTGGGTCTTATTATTTATTTCGTGCAGTGTCCTGACGTGTCCTGGAGCAGGCTTTACGAGCTGCCAGGCTAGGGTCCTGCTCCCTGTTCACATTTTATGACTCGTTTCGGTTAAAAAACGAGCCAATGACAAAGACGTTAACTTGGTGGCCCAATGAAATCACTTTGATTACAGTTTTATGGCCACCAGAACACCCCACTCGCTGCTGCTGCAATTTGATCGATTTTAAGCCCGCACTGCAAAAGTGGTAACTGCACTTTGGGACTACATTCTGTGCAGGGGGAAGGGAATACGTGTTTAAATCACTTTTTTGGTGACTGATTTTTAGACAACTTTAAAATTGTACTAAAAACTATGGAGGATTTTAAGGCAAAGGGGCGACTAAGCCCTATTAAACTCTTGGGATTAAGGATTAAAGGAATAACAAATATATTTATACTACAGATATATATTATATATAATATATATGACCAGCAACAGATCACTTCAATTTGTGTAAATAGTTGAAAATTATACCTGAAATCCCCCTCTCTCACTTATTTTAACTTGTCCCAAGTCCTTGTGTGCCTCTTGTAGAAGTACCCATCCTTTTACTTTAATTACTTATTTTGCTTTTGTTTTGTACACTTTTTTTGCAGATGATGACTATGGCCAGAAGAAGGTGTCGGTGCTGCTTGATAACATTGAAACGGATTTGGAAATTATTGACCATCCAGCGAGCGAGATGTCGGTGAGTACGTTGAAGCCATAGGGTGTAGTGGGTAGTGTCCTTCTCCTAGTCCTAGTCGCAGTCATGCTCCTTCTCCACCACCCAAAACTGAGCTACAAAACTGCCACCAGCTGTGGCGGGTTAAGAGCCATTCAGGGGCCAATCTCAAGCCTCCTCTAACTCGACTGCCGAAATGTCATTAACACTGTTTTGTGCCTCTGCTGCAAGGCCTTAAAACAGCAACAAAGTAGGGTGAATGGCTTTGAATATATTTATGAATATAACAAACAACTTGAGGGTTATTTCTTGGTTACCTAAATACCTTAAAATACAATGAATTTTTTCCTAAAACTGACCACGAATCAAGTTTATGGTTTAAAGACCCTTTTTCTTTACAATTCCCATTTCCCATTTCCCATTGAGGAGGTCGCCATAATTTCACAGGCGCTGAGCTTTAAGTCCTTAAGTCAACTGGCCAAGGTTGCCGGCGAGGAGGACTTGTGGGTTTTAGGGGGAGAGGACATCATGGGGCCACTGTTTTTTTTGTGGGCCACTGCCATGTGGCCATCGAACTTACACCGAACCTTCTCCTCCGTTCCCCCACATGCCAGACGGAGGCCTTCTGCGCCACCTACAACATCGATCTGTTTGTGGTCGTCTACTCGGTGGTGGATCGCAAGACCTTCAAGGAGGCGGAGCGCGTGCTGCAGTACCTCAAGGAGAACGAGATGCTCCTGTCGCGGGGCGCCATTCTGGTGGGGAACAAGACCGATCTGGAGCGGCATCGAGTGGTCAATCAGTACAGTGAGTGTTACTCTTTATATATACGATATTGTTTACTATTTCATTTACAATACAATTTTCTATGTAATTTGATCTAGAATTTATGATTTACTTGATATTAAAAGAGTGCTAAAAACCAGAACTTCTCTCGTTTATACTATCTCTTTTTCCAGTGGGTCGCTATGTGGCCACCCAGTTAGCCTGCAAGTTTATCGAGACTTCCTCGGGGCTGCATCACAATGTGGACGAGCTGCTGGTGGGCATTGTGGCCCAGGTGAAGCTCAATCCCCAGCGCCTGCGCAGGCTCACGGAGAAGGAGCTCTACGAGCTGCTGAATCTGCAGAGCGCCATTCAGAAGCATAGTGGCATGCATCTGCATGCTGCACGTCGCATGGTCCGCCAGATGAGCGTCTATCAGGGCGACGACGACGACGAGGAGGAGCAGGAGGATGATGAGGAGGAGGAGCAGCATATGGAGAACATATGACAGGAGGAGCAGCAAACAGAGGTGGCAGGAGGTGTTGCTGCAGGAGGAAGAAAGACGCGCGTGGAGAATCCCAATCGCAAACCCTTGAATCTGGAGAGCATCCTCAAGATGGGTGAAAGTGAAATTGAGGATGGTGACGTCTCCGAGCCCCACACACACACACACACACATCAACTCAGCAAGTTCGAGCTGCTGACCGCCCAGGGGGAGGAGGAGCAGTTCCATCGCCACCGAACGCCCCGACGCCCAGGATTCGGCAAGAGGCGATCCTTTGATGGCGCCACCTTCACATCGACGGCAGCCGCCGCCATGGCCGAGCTGCAGCGTCGCCACGAACTTCGCCGCGCCCTCGATGACTCCCAGATCCCAGACGAGGAGGAAAGGCAACGACGGCACAGAAACCGAGATAGGGATGAGGATGAGGAGGCTGAGGCTGCTGCTGGGAGCACTGACAACCCGGGGGCAACCCGAAGCTCCTGCAACCGAAAGGTGGTCAAGAAGCTAACCGCCCGCACCAAGGTCTTCATTTCGTCGGTGTTGCGCTTCAAGAAGTCCATCAATCTGAGGCGTCGCAACTCCTCCAGCTGCAGTGATCTCTTTGTGATCTAAGCAGCTGGGAGAGGGCACCGGCACCGGCACCGGCACCGGCACCGGCCAAGGGCGAGGCATAGACTGACTGTATATATAGAAGGGAATCGGGGAGGAGAGCATAGGAGTAGCATAGGAATCAGGGGCTAAGTCTAGGGGATGTATCAAAAGGATCAAGAGACATCGCAGAGCTGGGGGGATCCACAACAAAAACAAAAACTACAGGGAGTCGTCACCAATTTTAGTCGGAAATATTTTCTAGAGCACCTAACTTTTCACCGCCTTCCCCGAGGCTCCGAGAGGAGGAATCCCGGGAAGGGGAGGGGGGGCGGAGAAGGGATCGATATTTTACTGAAGCTGCGAATGCCGACAATAATTTTCAGTCCAAAGAATATTGATCAGCAGACTTTTTTAGCAACAAAACAGATCGGAGTACATTGCAACACGCACGAACGATTTTAATGCAAAATTTGCAAATTTGCAAATTTAAAACCACAATTTAACAAGCAGCAAGCAAAGAGACAACACAATGGCATGCAAATCGAAAAGAAAATAGATAAATATCAGAAGAGGCAACACATTATTGTGAAAAAATCTTTTATTCAAAGCCAGAATGTTGGAGCATCAGCAAAACATTCTGGAAAATACCCTTTCGTCGAGCTTGAATTTCAACAGCAAAGGCATTGAAGGGGAAGAAATAAAAACAAAAGCCGCTTTTCGACCAAGCAGCAGGCGTGCTAGGGAGGTGCAAAATATTTACTCAAGATTTAAAAAATTCGTCCAGCTAAATGTCCAAAAATATTCCAAAATATTTTTTAAACACCTTTTCTATGTTTATTTTTTTAAAAGCAAGCGTTGGGCACACTGATTGCTATATTAGGGCACTCTCTTGGTGTGACCAGAAGCAGCATTGAGGAATGCGGTGTGACCAGGTGCCACATAGATGCACCTTCTGAAGAGCGTGGCCCTCGCTTCTTTATTTACATTGCCATTTGGCAATATTCTTCTAAAAAAAGAAAAATGATCAATAAAATAGTCAAAGAAGAAGATAGAATTTTTATTTAAGCATTATATTTTATTCCCTATATTTTCTAGAAATTATACAAATGTGAATGAAAATTGCACCTTTATAGTCGCTGCTCGTTTTGCTTTTGCTAAACAAATTTATATTGTATTACAAATGCTATACGCAAAAATTGAATGCCCCGAAGGAGGATGTTTTTTGGGGGCGCCATAAATAACCACAATCAAGATTTTACAACACACACAAGTGTTTTATTATTGATGCATTTTTGTGGTGCAACAAAATAGTATTTTATATAAAAGAACTAGCACACACACACAGAATGCCCTAAATGAAAGGCAAATGAGCTGCATGGAATTTATTTCACAATGAATAGGAAAGCAAATAAAATACAAACGTATTTTCTGTATTAATAAATTAGCTTAAGTTACCTTATTCTCATTAAATATATATTTTTATAAATTTAAAAAGTAACGTTTAATACTTTAAACTTAAAAAAAAACATAGATTCTTAATTAGGATTTATTATTTCCTTATTTATCAATTTTTCTATATTTATTTTGTATTATTTTCATGTTTAGATATTTCCTTGCTTTTAACTGAGAAAGAATTATCATTTTCCTTCTGTAAAAATGTTAGGTAATGTTTTTTTTTTTTTCGGTTTTCTTAGGTACTCAATTCCTAGCAAAGAAAGGTGAAGACAGAAGACAGAAGGCCAAAAGAATTGTAAACAATAGTGGCAACAATATGGGATTAAAACGCGCAAAGTAAGACAAAGTTTCCACTTAATTTGTGTGTGTGTGTGCCCAACAAAGAGCTCTGCTCTGCGTAATGTCAACAAAAAAAACTTAAACAAATGGAAAATTATACAAAAAAAATGAAATGAAAACATATACAGTCACCACCAACGACAAATATATACAGATGCGGTCAACATTTTAGCACTAAGCTGGTGTTAATTATTTATATTACCTTCTTTTTATAAGTTTATTCGATTATATAATTAAGAAGAGTTATTTTATTTATTTTTGCGCTCTTTCCATTTTGTCTAGCGGGTTTCAATTGCTTGTACATGGCAGGCAAAGCGTGAAAGAGAAATAGTTAATGAAAGGGGGTAACCCTTACGAGTTATGAATTATTAGTTTAGTTTACTTCATTTTTTTTAGATATTTACTACTTTTATTTTTTTTTTAAATAACATTTATTTATTTTATGTTTTATTTATTTTGTAATAATTATTTCGTTTATATATATTTAATATACGTTTTTTTTTATTTATAATAGTTGTATTCATATATCTTCATTTATGTTAATCATTATTATAATGACCGCTACTGTAGACACTCATCGTACCTTAACTGTACCAAACCGAACAGAACACAACATGTCGAAGCATGGCAAAATGTTGGGCAAAGAAAAGTGAATTATTGTATGTTGTTCCAGCTCGAGAAAACGTATGTTATATGGGGAATGTGAAAGCCCCAGATCCAGATCGGGGAAGGGATGAACGAACAAAGTGAACGGAACAACGAATTGGGAGTGACCTGTTGCGTGAACAAGAGTTAGCCGAAGGCATGGTCACACTGACACACACTACCTACCTTTTTCAGGGTTATCTCTATACATTCATACCATAACCACACGAAGCAGGGGCTCACATATACAAGTATATATACCCCCCTATATACAATGTATCTCTAGGGAAGATAGGAATAATGCATTCCAACCTCCCATTTCGGCAATCAATCAGGACCACTCCTTTGGACGATGAGCAACCCTGCTGAGCCCTTGATCAACGATGTTTCTTCATTCCCCCGCACACAAACACCGATTGACTAGGCATTAAGAATTACTAATCAGAATGTAATAGACCTAAGATCAAGAGAAATATATGTATCTAAATATATATACACACATATATGATTATATAATCCATATTAAACAGATATATACACACACACACACACACACACACACCTCTCTGCATAAAAAAAAATGTGAGGAATACCAAAAGTTCATTTAGAAAACTTTATACGAATTTCGGAAATGATCTTTGAGTGGAATTTTTGATAGCCAGCTAGGCGGACTTGTTCCAAATCATAAATCAAGTGTGTGATAGGTGGAACGAAGGTGGATTTAGTTATGGATTTAGTAAGGAAATGCTATCCCCTTATAGGTTTCCTCCCCTCAAAGCTCTCTGCAAAGAAAATGTAAGAAGGAAAAAAACTATACAAAAATGATGAAGAAAATCGCATTCCCAATTTTTTGACTAACAAAATTGTTTACAAATCAAATCTATATACACGAATATACAAGAATATATACACCTATACGTATGAATACATTTTTTTATGTACGTTAACCCTTTGATGATGTATTTGTGTGTGTTTTTAATGAAATCTATTTGTAATTGATAACCAAACATATATATACATATATATTGATATATAGAACGACATTTGCTCTTTTCAAAATTGATTTCAATTCAATTTTATGAAGTTTTCCAACTAAGTTTAGTGAAAGGGATTGAAGGTTCCACGGAAAAGCTACCAATTTGATCCTCAAGCAGAGGCATTATGTGGAACAGGGGTGCCCAGGACAATGCTGCTCTCAAAAAATAATTACAATCTGTTTATTTCTTCAATTTAAAAACAAATTGCATTCGAAATAAAGAGCAAAGTTTATGCTGCAACCTGTGAAAGGTTTTGTGGCTGAGCTCCACGAATCGGAAGCGAATAAAGGGGTTAAGCATGGGCACCCCCGAAGCGTTTTGGAAACTCTTATATAGTTTTTGTAATTTTGTGTAATTTTCTGTAATTTTTTAAAATAATTTTTCTAGCGGACTGCAGAGTTTCCATGCAACCCATACAACTTACATACATATTTTACTCTATGTGTACAATTGAATTCAACAAAATAAATGTATGCAAAAAAAAAATGTACATATGACTTGCAGTTTAGTTCTTGAACCTGGGCTTTTGCCAGCTAATTAAGGGATGGAGGCGCATAGATGCGGCATACGGAATCCATCACGCCCATGCCCATGCTTGAGATGCGCATAGAGTTCCTAATTAAAAGTTGCTCCGACGCAGAGTTTGACAAATGATGCGGCCGCTCACTTAATCAACTCGAAAAATGTGTGTGTGTGCTTGGGGAGGCCTTGGGAGTCCCCCAAAAATTAGGTGGCGTCTGTGAGTGGGGGCCCATAAAGGGAATAATCAAAATGCCAGGGATGCCAGGAAGGCCAGAGATGAGTCTTGCCACGAAGGGAGGCACAGAAACCGCAACAGCTGAGGCACAGCAGGAAGTGCCAGGCTATCTTCCAGTTATTGGACTTCCATTGGAGCTGGCTGTCATTACTCCATGTTCCATGTTCCATGAAAGCAGACAAATCGGTAGGCAAACCCTTTTAGAATCCATCAAAATAAACAAAGATAGCTTAATACCTAGGAAAATTATTTTTTAATTTAAGAAAATCAAGTACAGGAAAGCTTGATGCATAGAAAATTATTTTTTAATCTAATTAAATAAGGTACAGAAAAGCTTGATGCATCGATTTGTGTTTGTGATGAATGCTGTCCAAAAATATTTAATGTAAACTTAATTCCAAGTCTGAAGACAAATTGAAGTACTTTAAATCCTTTTGTGACTTTAAATTATGGATTCAAGTTAACTTTCTTAACTAATAACAACAAATCGAGCAACATTTATAGCTGTACAAGCAAAGAAATCATCGCACATGAGGGGAATATCGTCCTGGAAAGGAGGAAAATATCCGTTATGAGAGCAGAGAACAGTAAAAGCCAACAGCTGATCGCCACTTGCTGCTCTTCTACTCGCTTTTTGCCTGCTGTTTCTGCTCGTCTGGTATGCCAAATCATTAGATTGTTGTTGTTTTTTTATTATAAATGTGGACTTTAGCTATATAAATAACAACAATTAAAATAACATATAAGGCCCTAATTAGCGAATTCACTAGTTAACTTATGTAAATCCATGACTTTGTTTACCAGGCGAGCAGAAAAATCAGCAAGCAAAACTGAGCAGCTAAAAAATCATCACAAATGAGGGGAAATGGAATTGGAAAATATCCGTTTTGAGAGCAGAGAACAGTAAAATCCAACAGCTGATCGCACTGCATGTGCTGGTGCAAGGTAGAATGAGACAAGGTATGGCCACTCTCTTATAACACTCTCTTGTTGTTACCCTAAAAATATGCCTGACTCGATCTATCGTTAGTGAATCATACGCATATGTTTTCTCCCTCTAGCAACAGGCAAAACCACTCGGTTACCCTACGAGAGAGCCCTGTCCTCACCTTATTATGATTACACCATGTGGCTGGTGTGCTCTGCTTTCAGCTGTCTGTGTTTCACATTTGTAATAACAGCTATTTGTACTGCGAGAAATTAGGAATTGATTTGGTAAATTAAAATAACTTCGGTTACCTTTTTCTAGAGGCGCCTACCGTGGGCCTTTTCAACTGGAGCAAACTTTAAGCTACAAAATTCGCCTCTTTGTATAATTTTCATGTTATTATAGTTCCTGCTCTATGTGGCTCTTTTACATCCTGCGGTCGAACGGGCGACAAATGCAGCTCTCATCGCCACATACTTTGTGGTGAGTTGAAGCTTATTGCCAGGACAGGTAATTATTGCATATCACAAATGTATGTGTATGCGGAGGACAGGTGTCAACACTGCCCCAGCCTCAGGCGGTAAGAAAACGAAGACATGCCTACATTATTCCACATTTTTTATTAGTTATTTGTGAAGAAATTTTTAAGAAATAAATAAGCACTAACATTTAGCTGATGACGGATCGAATAAATAGCGAAAAATAAATAAGTGAATTTCAGATTCAGGAGGAGGAGGAGGAGGGTACTGGGACTCCCTTAGGCACTAAGTACTTAAGTCTAACGCTCCGGTTCCCGGCCAGCTGCGGCGGTACAAGGTATTTACACTGTTGCCCAGCATGTTGGCAAATTCGCGCTGGCCGCTCAGTTGAAAAAATCCAGAATGCCGTTGAGCAGCTCGTAAGCGAAGCCCGTCTCCTCGGTCGCCTCTGCGGCGGCCTTCTTCTTCTTGTTCTTTTTCGCCTTCTTCGATTTCTTGGCCTTGGGCGTGGTGGAGTCCAAGTCAGCGGCCGGAGACGGTGTCACCTCGACACCCTCGACGGCAGCCGGCTGTGCTGGGGCTTCATTAGCAGCGACCTCATCCTTGGCAGGAACGGTGGCCGGAGCACCCGCTTCGTCCTTGCTCTGCACCAGCTGTTCCTCCGCCTGGCCATCGGTGCTCACATGCTCCCTGGTCTGATCGGCGGCGACAGGTGCAGCAGCAGCAGCGGCAGCGGCAGTCGCTGGCTTCTTTGCCGGCTTCTCGTCCTCGTCGTCATCCAGCTCGTCCAGGAGCCCAGCCAGACTGAAGCCACCATAGTCGGCATCCTCGGGCGCCTCGGCATCATCGTCCTCGGCATAGTCTTCGGTGTCATCGTCATCATCGGTATCGGCATCGTTGTCGCTTTCGCTGTCATAGTCATCATCCTCGTCCTCGTCGTCATCGCCGCCGGCTATATAATAGGAGTACAAAAAAAAAAAAGATATAGAAATATGAAGCAAAAATATACATATTTGTATTTACTAGGAAGAAACAAAAACCAAACATAGAAAATGAAATTATGTAGGTTCCACTAGGCGGCTACGTGATGTGGCTCTAATATTACGCATACGCCACGTTGCCGCTTCAATGTGCCACCCTTTCGTGAATATTCGTATTTATTTCACTTGAATTCTTAATTAATTGATTTGTGTATGTACATACATTTAACTTAAATTGAAAACTCACCGGCAAAGCCAAAGATATCATCATCATCATCGTCATCATCGTCCGAACTCGCCGGCTTCGCGGGCAACGGCTCCGCCTCGGCCACCCGCAGACCCTCCGGACCGAACTTGAAGCAGGAGACACGCAGCGAGGCCTCAACCTCCTCGTCGGAGCGCAGCTCAAAGGCCAGGCAGGCCTTGAAGTCCTTCGATTCCTTGGAGCGCGACAGGCCATAGACGCGGCCACAGAACTGGGAATAGCCGCCGGGCAGGCCCACACAGATGGGCCTTGCCCGCTTGCTGGAGATGCGGCGCGAGGCCAGGGTGATGTCGCCGTACTTCAGGGACACGTTCATCTCATCGTTGCCCAGATAGGCGATCCTCGCGCACCCCTGGCTGGTCAGCAGCGGCAGCCCAAACTTGCGACAGCAATCGCAGTGTGACTCCGAGCATTTACAATACTTGGTGATGGGATTCTCCGGCTTAACCGTGGTCACTTTTGGTGGCTTTGTGACGGCGGCGGCGGCGGCGGCGGCGGAGGCAGCTGCCTCGGGAGCAGCCTCAGCCACAGGAGTTTCCACCGCAGCAGTAGCGGAAGCAGGGGGAGCAGGAGCAGCAGGAACAGCGGCTGTGGCCACATCCTGCACTGCATTGGTGGACTCCACATCCGAGCTGGTTATCTCATTGGCACTCTCATCGATCAGCGGCACAGCGGCGGCGTCCACCACATCGTCCACCTTGGGGGGCTCGGACTCTGGCGGTGCCACATTCGGATCGATTTCCTCGGGCGGCAAATCCAATTGCTTGAAGTTCTCCGATATCTTGTCCGTGCGTCGGAAGACGGTTTTGGCCTCCAGCTGGACGATGGCAGCGCTGGCCACCAGGAGCAGCACTACCACTAAGTTCTTCGGGTAGCTAGTCATTGTGCAAACTGTGGATTTAGGAAAGAAATTCATTTCGTTTAGCTCGAGAGGCACAACAAGAAAAAATGAAGAACTGGCTGCAATTTCTGGCATTTTCAAAGGACTGACAGGGGGCACTAGCATTTCCATGAAAGAGAAAACTCAATGAAAATCAAAGTAAAGGTAGCTTCGGGGTGGCTCAATATCATAAACACCCAAAAGGTATTCCATGAAGTCAACAAAGCTCCGCCGAATCGTCGCTTTCAAGTGGCCAGCGATTAAGTTTCACCGCATTCTTTCACCTTCTTTTCTTCTTTTCGCAAAAGAAATGGATTTAAATAAATATTGACATAATTTCTTTCACTTCGCTCATCTTCAACTGGCAAAGTAAACAAATTAAAGCCCAAAAATCAATGGCCAACCGAAATAAACAAAAAAATAATAATAATAATAATAACGAAAGCGAAAATCTGGCCAAAAAAGAGACTACCAAAAACGAGAGTGAAATCTCCTCTCTGTCTTCCGCCTGCAAAGTTATTTAATTGAGGAATTGGGTTAGCCTCATTAGAATAGCCACGAAAAGTGGAATTCATTCACTTCTCCGCCGAGAGGAGAGCCAAAAGGTCGGCGGAGCTCGTTGCCAACTCAAACGGGGCCTAGGGGCTTGGTGGAGGAGGATGGAAAGGAGGAGGAAATGGAGGAGAAGAAATAAGAGAAGAAGGAGAGGGAGTAGAAGCACGGGGAGTCACCGTCACCGCTGCTGGCAAAGTGAAATTTTCAGCTATTGACTCACTCACAAGAGATGTCCGAATCAATTAGCGGCTCTTAACTGGAGCTCAACTGGCGCTGGCGTTTCACCAGCAGGGCAGAACTATTTAAAGACAAATAAATATGCGTACGTATCGGACAGTGGGGGGGTGACCACTGCCAAGGCTCTCTTTCAGCTGCTCCCCAAAAGCAAATTACAAGAACCGTTTGGCGCATTCTCTCTTTGCTCTGCCTGTTCGTTGAGGCGAGCACCGTTACTTGGCTGATAAGAATCTGATTTGTTGTGGGATTGTCGTAAGATCTGCACAGTGGGAAATCAGGAGTTTATTATATAAATAAAAAAAAATCCCCTCTTTGCTTTCAAAAAATGTTTTTTTTGCAGCAATAACTTATATGATCTGGTATAAATTATTAGGTATATTTTTAAGAATTTGGTTTTAGTTAACAATATTAAGCAAATATCGGTAATAATAAACGATATTTAACATTTCTATATAAATATCAGAAGAATATATTCGGAGAAAGGGACAAATAAATCAAATACAAGTTTTATAGGAACATTTATCGATATTCTAAGTTTAAATGCGATATTTTTTTATATTCATAATTTCGATATAATAAATCTTATGAGATTTTCGATATAAAATATAGAGAGATACTTTTGTGAATATATAATATAGGTATTTGGTAACTGTTATAACATAAGCATTACTCTGAGCACCCCTTCTTTCCTAATAATATTTTACTTAATTTAAGTAAACTTTCAGCATGCCCGATATGTTATAGCTCTCAAAAATAGTATCAATTAATAATATATTTAGATTATTGAACCCGAAAGCGTATGCTCAAGTGACTGATTCGAAAGCAACCCTCATTCATTCATTCATTCATAACATTCTCTCCCATGGATTCCTTAGCCTGCCTCAATGACTATAGAGTGTGTGTTGTGTCTGTGTGTAATAAGCCCATATCCATAACTGGCTTATTTCGACGACCATTATCTTCTCTCTCCCCCCCATAATGCGGCACATTTCCTTACATCATTTGGTAAATGGTAAATAATAATAAACAGAAATCTCGACCGACTCTGAGAACCTGTTCCACTTTCATTTTTCTGGGCACCGCCTACCGGCCATCCCCATTCCAATATACCCATTCCTAATCCCATCCATTGATGATGACCTTCTGCCTGGCTGGATGTGGCCTGTGTGTGGATGGCCATGTGACCCAGTTGGTGGCCGAAGCTAGTATTTGGGCAAAGAAAGTGTGCAGGCGTCTAAATATGGGTAACAGCAGGGGAAGAGAGCGCCAAAGACGTAGCCAGAGGCAAGTCCAAGTCGGACTTGTCCAAAGCAAGAATGAATGCTGATACCATTGCTAAGTTGGCCAGTTACTCGATGGTAAAAGCATGAATGTGGCCAGAAGCGCATACCATAAGCCAGCAAAAGTTATGGAAGGGCCTGTTTAAGGCTTCCTTCAGCCGGAATTATTTAGGTCTTGGGGTTAATCTTCAAGGGTCTTCAAGGTTTTAAAATGCAATTGTATTTCAAATAGAATGGTTTTCTTTTCCTTAACTATATTATTATAAATTTTAGGTTAAAGCATAATGTTACTTAAAAGCCAATAAATCAAAGCAAAGTCTTGGATGAATCGATTTAAAATCGATATAAAATCAAATAGAACAACTCGAAGAATCTATTTAAAACTTAGAAAACCTGCTGTAAACAATACGAATCCATTCTCCTGGGTTTTTACTGTATTAATTATAACCTATTCACGAAAGTAAGTACTGAAACCTCTGGGCCATCACTTGGGTTAATCTTTCCTCCAGAGTTGCCCCGGAATGTGGGCCGAATTAACCGTTGGAACTGGCCTCTTCAATGGAGATGGTCTCCTCAACGCACACATACACGCATTCATAATTTCTCCCTCATCCCAAATGTGGAACTTCCAAACTCCCAATTGGAAATTCCAATACGTAACCGTAACACAAAAGAGTCCAGTTCATTTGCATGTCGGCGGCGGGTTTTGAGAGAGCTGAGTGAGCTCTCCCCCCTTGAGAGAGGAGGGGGGGTAGAGCTGCCCCCACGTGTGCGGGGTGTTCTCCCTCACACACCGTTTGTTTTTTGAGCGCATTTTCGAATTTTGTCAATAAATTATAATGGTTGTGAAAAGTTATTAGCATTAATTAATTATTAAACGCATAGGAAAATAGAAAGTGAGGCAGACAGTGGTAAGGCCTTCGTTTTTTTTCATATATATTTTTTTTGTATAAGAAATTATCATAAGAGAGGGGAGGGGGTCGCTCTGCTCATATTGAAATCGAAAC
This sequence comes from Drosophila nikananu, assembly GCA_008042635.1. Taxonomy (NCBI): domain Eukaryota; kingdom Metazoa; phylum Arthropoda; class Insecta; order Diptera; family Drosophilidae; genus Drosophila; species Drosophila nikananu. The sequence goes on along the minus strand of VNJV01015150.1, from coordinate 4,584 downwards.
TGAAATCGAACTGTTAATTATTCGGCGCGGCAGCGAAAGTGTGTGTCTGCGAAAATTCCGTAAAGATTTCGTTTGATTTCGAATCATTAATGGCTATTTCTTTTTCTTAAGACTTTTTTCGTATCTTTTTTTTTTCTTGATTACGAAACCCATCGTGCCGCGATTATGCTAAGCAGTCTGTCAGACTTTTACATCCTTTAGTTTTTTTTTGTTTTTGTTTTTTGGTTTATATAACACACATGCATAACCCAACACACATTTGCATAATTTTGATTCGGCTTTAGGAGATTTTTCTCTGGTGTCTTTTTTTCAGCTCGATTTGCTGTGTGTGTGTGTGTGTGTGTGTGGTGTGCTTAACACTTTCTTCGGTGAGTGTGTGTGGGTGAAATCTCCAGCAGAAAGCCAGAAGAAGCAGAAGCAGAAGAGGCAAAGGTGGAAAAAATCAAAGTTACCATAACGAGACAAAGAGAGAGAGAGAGAGAGAGGAGGAGACCCATGCCAAAATTAAGGTTAAGTTCTTTAATGCAGCCAACGGTGAAATTTTTGATTTGTTTTGCTATTCGTGTGGGCCGCGGGTTAATATAGGGTTAAAGCGCCCGATAAAGGGGGCCAGCATTTCCGGTCAAGGCTGAACCGATGGACCAGAAAATTAGCCAGCTTAAAATGGGACTTTCCAAGGCCTAAATAATTGAAGTTCATAATAATATTACTTAAAAAATATGAAGCATGAACTATTTTCTATCCAGAACCTTACTTAATTCTAGGAAAATTAAATTCGATATGAGAGATCGAAAACTTGGTTATATCAAAATTTAAAGAATTTAAAATTAAAAATTAATGAAAATTTCTTCAAAAAACAGAAAATTTATTTTAAAAATGATTCTTTTTAAATGAACAAATTTTGTAGGAGACTTTGCTCACTAGTTTCTGTCTCACTGTTTGCGTATTTGTTTTCAGCAATTAGCCAGGCACAGCTGGTTAAGAGTTAAGAGATCTCCGGAGCCAGCAGAGCCAACATTAACCATTAACCCACAGCAACCAGCTGGGGCAACAATCGGACAGACAGTTCCACTTTCCAGACAACAGCGCCCGGGAGCCCGGGGCTTCGCGTCTTCAGACAACGAAGAATGCGGCGGTTGTAGAAAGTAAAACGAAGAACGCGTTTCTTTTGTTTTGCCAAATTCAAATAAATTAATGACCAGGCAAGGAAGAATGCGAGCTACATAGCTGGGAGATCTGAAGAGTTAGGAGCCAGAAACCGAAACGGAATCCCAGTCCAAGTCCAAGTCCAAGTCGGGGACGAAGACCGAAGTCAAAGTCAAAGTCGGAGCCAAACTGGTTGACACAATTTCACGGCGACTTTTACGTGCAATTGCCTTGGCTTGCCTTTGGCTTTGACTGTGGCTTTGGCTTTGGCTTTGGCTTCACTTTTGGCTTTTCCTGGTCTGCCAGTCATCATCGTCATTATTGGCCCCGTTAAGTGCTCCGGTGTATGTTCTGCAACTGTCGGCCGCATTTCACCTGTCTCTCTTTCTCTCTCTCTCTCTCTCTGGGGTTTACACAAACTCTATTTGCAACTTTACCTAAGACTTGGTATCCTGGTTATCCTGGTATCCACCACACTTGCACTTGAAACACAAACAAAAAAAGGCAACTCCCGGAGTTAACTAATTATTTATTATTATTATTACGGAAGACAGCACCAAAAAAAAATAAAGATATGTAGTAGTTTTATGAGCTTAGAAACGCGCGCTTTGGGAGAGGCTGACTTCGGCTGGGGTGCCTTTTAAAGATCTGAACTCAACGCTCGGAGACGCGGAACTCGACTGCGCGGAGTTGGTGGCACCAGGCCAGAGTTATGGGCGGCGAGTCCACAGGTTCGGGGCCACCAGCTGATCGAGCTCCAACAAACCAGCAACAAAGCTAGCTGCTTTCTTTTCGCATCGCATCGAACGTGTTGTGAGGCGGCGGTCTTCCGGTAGCTGTTGCGACCTGGCCGGTGGGGCCACCTGATCCAACCGATCCACGCAGTAGGCCAAAATCCATAACCAAATCCAATTCCACAGCCTAACGGTAAGGCGGCGGATCTATGAGCACGTAGCACGTAGCATTCAGAGGCAACACAGAGAGAAAAATATGAAACTGGGGGAAGAGTTCGATAAGATAGATCGATAAAAAAAATATTTTTTTAACAACGCAAAATATGGCACTTATGTGGCATTTGTCATGGAAGCATTTTTAGTCTACATCGGAAAGCAAAGTATGATCATTACCATATAGAAAATTGATTAAACTTTTGCCTATCGATTTTTTATATATCGAAAATCGTGTTAATTTCAATATATTGACATATAGAAATATTTCTCACTTGTCTCTTTTTCTGATTATATATTTTTCTATATTATTAAATCCAAAAATGCAAACTTAAAACACATACTATGAATTGAAAAATAATTTCATGTCAATATTTATTAAATAATAGATTCAATTTCCAACCAAGCAATAATAATGACACTTCCCTCTGTAAATCAATAAATGATTTATTTTCCTTATATTATGATTTATTTTCCTTATATTATTCATTAAAAAAAATAAAACTTAAAACACTATGAATTGAAAAGTAATTTAATTTTATAGCTTATTAAATAATAGATGCAATTTCCAGCCAAGCAATAATATTGACACTTTCCTCTGTAAATCAATAAATTATTAAATTAAAAGGTAAACCTGCATATATATTTTTGATATGCATTTAACCACTGACTCTTCCTGCTCCTCGCACCCAGCAATGAAGGACTCCTTTGTCTAGGTATCACAACGATCACCACGATGACGAATGACCTGCCACACCCTGGGGAGTGTGAAGGCCTTGAAGGAAGGCCAAGGAACGACGACAAAGAAGATCTTCATTGCGATCGGGGGACATCCATCCAGGGACACACCTGTGTCAGCTTAAGACTACGTGATCTCGCCCTCAATGGGAATCCTGGACAGTGCCAGCTCATCCATAGACTTGTTATCAATCTGTCAGCTTCGCGAGTCATTCCAAGAAAGGTGACTCAGCAAGGAGCTTGCACAAATGAGTGTAGGGAAGGCAGGGAATATTGATATATCGGATATCAAATTTAAATTCTGGGATATTGTGCTGTGAGATAATAGACAGAAAGGAATAAGATAAATTAAATAACCTTTGCTTCGGATATTTGAAATGGGGTATTTTTAGATAAATAAATAAATCGACATAATAAACTTTACAATTTTCAGCTTGTTGAATATAAACGAGGACACCTAGTTCGTTCTTCTAGCAAGAACATAAACTGCAAATCTTAAACTTAGTTCAGTTTTCTACTTCGCAGACCGTAGATTATTCCGTGTTTATAATAAAATAGAGGCTGAAGCCCCTGCCTGTGGTGGATGTAATAGGAAAAAGCTTTCTACGGCAACGAAAAACCCGTTTCGACGCCTTTTATTCAATATTTATATAACCCTATAACGACAACGGCGACGACTCGTGATTATTATTTGTCGAATCGATTGACATTTCGGACTTTGGCTAATGAAGAAGCATCCAAAAGACATACCTCCGATTCACCAAAAGAAAGAAAAACGACATATTTAATTTGAAATTAAAATATGCCAAATAAAAACGGAGAAACAAAACAAGAAAGTGGGCTTAAGATAATTCAATGGCGAGATGGTTGCTGTTTAAAAGTGTTATTTTGAATTGTAAAGATACTAACAGCCTTTCATTTTGGAAATATCCTTAAGATCTGAGACAGAATCTATTTCGATTTGTATATCGCTATTGTAGCCACATTTTCTCGCAAAGTTTTATTTATAAATCGCTAACATCTTCAAGGGTATATTGATCATAACTTGGCCTAAACTCAACCGATTTCAGTCTGGTTTCGCTTTTTCTTCTTGGATTTAATAGCAGAACATTTCTGCATTCAAAACTCAATTTCTAATTTTTTAACAAATTTTTAAAAAATTTTACGATGTAACCCCTTACTTTTTTTGTGGGCTTAAAAATCGAGAACACCTTTACGGTTTTTTGTTCATAACTTGGCTTAAACTCAACCGATTTCAGTCTGGTTTCGCTTTTTCTTCTTGGTTTTTATAGGAGAACATTTCTGCATTCAAAACTCAATTTCTAATTTTTTAACAAATTTTAAAAAAAATTTACGATGTAATCCCTTACTTTTTTGTGGGCTTAAAAATCGAGAACACCTTGAAGGGTTTTTTGATCATAACTTGGCTTAAACTCAACCGATTTCAGTCTTGTTTCGCCTTTTCTTTTTGGATTTTATAGGAGAACATTTCTGCATTCAAAACTCAATTTATAATTTTTTGAAAAATTTTTTGAAAAATTTACTTTTTTGTGGGCTTAAAAATCGAGAACACCTTTACGGTTTTTTGTTCCTAACTTGGCTTAAACTCAACCGATTTCAGTCTGGTTTCGCTTTTTCTTCTTGGATTTTATAGGAGAACATTTCTGCATTCAAAACTCAATTTCTAATTTTTTAACAAATTTTAAAAAAAATTTACGATGTAACCCCTTACTTTTTTGTGGGCTTAAAAATC
>VNJV01015148.1:0-39996 GCA_008042635.1 Drosophila nikananu | reverse complement strand
TATCTTACACTTCATTCTGAAATAAATATTTAGATAACTAAGTTCCATTATAAATCAATTTAAAATTGTAAACATTTCTACACCTTTTCTCCGGCTCAATTTTTGGCACTCTTTCTACAACTTTATCTCCTAATTTTTCTCTAAAACAAAATTGTTTGGAGCACTATTAAGACCTTTTACTTTCACCCTAACTAAGTTTGGCGAAAAGTGAAAGCCATTGAGGTCTTTCAAAAATGGTTTAGACTTCAACAGCTGTGGTTTCACAAATGCACAGCAATTGGCTTTTCAAATTAAATTGAAATTGACACCCTAGAATTAATTGGCGAAGGCGAGGACTTCACATTCGCATCAGTTTCTTCAATCGCCGCCTCTCGGACTTGTATTCGACCACAAAACCATTTAATTTGTTGGCCGGAAAACCCATGGCAATGGCAATAATTGACTTTTCGTTAGGGCCGAGGGCCAGAGAGTCGGTTACAGGCAGAGGGCCTGACATACTCGCAAGGTGTCCTGGCCGAAATTCTTAAGCAACACTCCGGCAGTGAGACTTTCCCACATAAATTATGCAGGAGTCGTTCGGGGCTTGACCACTGGCGCCTGTCGACGGGCGACACCAGGCCGGGGCTGGGGCTGGGGGAGTGTGAAACAAGATTATTTACAAAATGCACAAGCCACAGAATCTTAAACACAGCAAGCCGGAAAGGCATAGCAAGGCAAGGCAAGGCAAGGACCTTTCCTGCATGCGGGGAAGGAAAGAAAACAATTTCCACACAAATGAAAACCAAACAAACAAGCACAAACAGTTGGCAGGAGGCGGCAGACAAGTCTGAGCTGCCAAAAGGTATTCCCCAAGAATGTCTGCCACAAGGACGAGGGCGAGGGCACAAGCACAAGCACAAGCACAAGCACTGATTTGTCTCCCCGACAGCACAAAACACTTCCTCTTCGCACAGACACAAAGGAGCCGGGAGTCAGGAGCCAGGACAACAGAGCTCGAGCCCGAGTCGGAGCCCCAGCTGAGCTCTGGCAAAACGGCAAATGGAGACGTTATCGTCCTCATCATTCGGCATCGTCTTGGAGCAGGAAACACCACACAGCAGACGGCAGCAAGCCCCCAACGACCTTGACACACAATTGTGTGTGTGGTCTGGGGGAGAGGCAAGGGACCAGGAGCAGGAGGAGGAGCAGGAGCAGGGACTGCCACAAATGCTCATTCAAGTGTCCAGTCTGAAAAATGGCCACCTCCTGCTCCCGCTCCCGCTTCGTGCTCCTTCGCAAGGCCAGGGGCATTCAAGGAAGCAGCAGAAGTCACACAGAGAGACCGGAGACCAGCTCTGGTCCAGCCCCGTCTGCCGGTTAATTGTGTGCCTCGGCTCCAGCACTTCCTCCTGTGTGTCCTTCGTCCTTCTTGTTGTTTGGGGCAGCCATAACCAGCATCTCCTGCTGCCAGCTGCAACAACTGCACTTCTGAGTCCGAGATTTCACAGCTTCAGCAGAGCCACTTCCACTTCCACTTCCATTCGGCACTCAGCACTCGCCACTTGCCACTTGCCACTTGTTGCAGGGACTAAAATACGAGACTGATGGGCCAAAGGATAATTGAAAGGCTGCCTTTAAGATGACCGGCAGCTTAAATGCAAATTGGGAAAGGGCACACGGCGGGAGTAACCAAATCGCTTAATAAATTGCAGAGCGAGCGAAATGGAAATTGAAAATAATGAAAATGCAAGAAAAAAAGGGAACGTACGAGGGGTAAGTGTGGAAAACTCGGGAGCAGGGAAAGCTGCCTAGGTATATGGCACAGGAAAAATCGGCAGTTGGGCAAGAAGAAACTTAGCGAGGAGCAGAATGGGTGCTTTCCCTGGACATGATATATGATGGAGCCCTCGTTCGAGTCCGAGTCCGAGCAGGAAATAATTCCCAATCCCGGCGGAGTGGGACATGCAAATATTGAAACGAGCGGACCGGGGTACAAAGAAATCTAAACAACAAAACAGCACAAGCACAAGCACAAGCAGCAGGAGCAGAGCATTTTTGGCCAGCCACTAACAATAAATGATGATGGAGCTCGGAGGTGGTGGGGACAAGGTGGCTCCGCAAGGAGTGCAGGTCTTCCTGCTCCGAACATCGCTGATTAAACGCGAGTGCCACGAATGCGTCGCGAGGTGACGACGACGACGACATGGACATGGACGTGGCCAAAGGGCTGGGCAGTGGTCATTGGCAAGGGAGATGGGTAGTGGTCCTCGTCCTCGTCCACGTCTACGTGTCCAGACGCGGCAGACAGGCTGCAGTCGGGCAGCTTGCAGGTTTTGTAGATTCCAGATCCCAGACACACCAGGAGTAGATGGAGCTCACTCTCATACTCTCTCCTCCCGCCTTCCCGTGATGGCTTCGAGTCCGAGGCGAGTCTGCGGCAGCAATTTTCGACAAAGGACCAGAAAAGTGCAGATTGCAAAAAATCAACTAAGGCCATATTTGTTGGACGTGTGTATGGATATATATATGTATATGCAGTACATATAGATTCTATGGTTTTTTCGGCAAACATTTCCGGATTTTCTTCATTTTTGTTGTATTTCTCTAATTTATTTCTTGATTTTATTTGTTTCGCTGCCACAGCACTCCGCATGCAAATGATGTTGAATGCGATAAGTGTTCGAAGAGGGTTGATCCTCGTCCAGGCTCACCCTTCGTTGATTTCCCCCAAATCCCCCCCTTCGCGAGTGGTCAAAAAAACACTTGAAAGTGGCAGACATGGTGGCGGGGGATTAGGTAGCTTTCGACCAGCGTTTGAAATATGAACTTGAGGGACGCGCGTATTGTCTGCCCTGATTATGGTCGGGGTGGTTTTATACACCTCCCAGTGCCAGTTCCAGTTCCACTTCCAGCTTTGGCGGCACCCTTCTTTCCCGCTGCAAGTTGATTTATTAAGATGTTTTTATTAGGACAAATCCCCCCTCCTCGGTGCAAGCGCATCCAATGGAGCACATTCCAGGCACTTAAAGCCAAGAGCCATCAATGGAGCCTGGCCCCGCGCGCAGGTTCTTAATATTTCATATGAGAAATCAAGTATACGCCATGGCACACAGCCCGCTCCACTCGCTGCAGCTGACAGGCCAGTGCATTACCGTTAGCTCACATGTCCTTTGTGACACAACCGCCCCTCGATGCCGCCCCCCTCCAAAGGCCCCTACATCTTTGACTGCTTCGGTTTTTTCGTCGCTGCACATAAACCAAATATGTATGTAATTTTTTGCAATTTTCTAACAAAATTTCGCATTTTTTCGTGTAGCTATTTTATTTTGCATGGACCAAGGTTGACTGTCCTGACTGGCTGAGTGTCCTGTGCCGGAGCGCTCCGAAATGTCCTGTGAAATGTCCCTGGCCGGGCAAGGAGGCCACTTGGCAGCCGGATCACGTTGGAATATTTTCAATGTCCTGGACGGGATGTGTGGCGGGATATAATAATTTCATGTGACGTGCAGCGAACGCTGCTCGTCTCCGTTCGCTGCTCCTCGGCCTTCTCCTGCTCCTCCTCCAGCTTGTGCCGGCTGCTTTGATATATAATTTTGCATTTTTTAATGCCTCACTTGCCCCGAAGGCAACGGAGAATGGAGCAGAGCAGCGCCGGGCAGGGTTGTCCTTATGTGAGTGTGTCCTGTGTCCTGCACTTTTGGCAGCGCATAATCACATTTAGTTGCTGGCAAAACGCTTTTTAAAATCAAATTTCCGCTAAAACATTTTCTATTTGACATTTCGTTGGCATTTGTGGCTCACAAATGGAAAATATTCCCGCTCTCGCTTTGTCTGGCAACTGGCGAAGGAAGAAAAAAAAACAAGGGAAACTATTGCAAGGGCTAAACATTTGATGGACAATTTCCTTAAACATAAACAAAAAGAACAGAAAGGGATTGTCAAAGAGCAGACCCGGATGATCCCTTTTTTTTATCTACTTTCTGAATATTATTTGAGCTTTGCTGCACTTTGATTGATCCCGGCTAAGGACGTTGCCTGGACGTCCCCTTCGAACGCATGTCTATCATAATTAATGGCACGAATCCTTGCTCTATAAGTCGAGCTTGAGCTGCAGCCTCATCAGTCTCAACCCAGGACATACACCCTCCCCTTCCCACCTTTCGCTTGCTCCTCCACATGCACTTCTCCCCAAGTTGGCTCCGCCTCCAAAAGCCGGCAGTTGGTGCGTTTCTGTGCGTCCGCTTGGCGCTCTATGTACACCGAAAACCCAACGATAAGGCGAAGCAGAAGCAGGAGGCTGAAAAGTCTGGCAGGAGGAAAAGCCGGAAGAGCAGGAGCATCGACAGGACCTGCAGCAGCAGCAGCAGCAGCAGGCGCCGAGTGCCGTGCCGAGTAAATGAAAATGAATGGCAGGCCGCCTAAAAGTAGGCAACGACCGAAGCCCCGGCCAAATACATAGAGTCATCGAAAAGAGATGACGGAGGATGGATTGGAGAAGAAAGAGGAGGCCAAGAGAGAGGCTCTAGCCCCAAGAAAACTCTTTGCGTGCCCACGCGGCGTATGTGCAACGCACGAACGGCCCACGCGGCGTATGTGCGATATATGTTTCCCAGCACATCCCGCACTTCCACCCCGAGCCAGGGATGTGATGTAAATCAATCAGACTCTGGTCATTCGCTAAACTTATTTGCGCTAAATTATTTTCCAAGGAGCGGAAGTGTGTGGCAGGGCAAACGGGCAAAACGCTCAAGCACTTTACTCAATTTAATTTCCTAATTAACTGCGGCAACAGTCCGACATCATTGGCCCCTTACATCCGCCAGATACCTCCCATCCCTCCCATCCTCCCACTTCTGCACTTGTCGTTAATGTGCGTTTGCCCGAAAGCAAGGACACCGAGTCCTTGCTCTTTGGCTCGCTCCGTGTGTTGGTAATTAGCCGCACACGTTGGGTCCTTTAACACCAAGTGCTGATGATCCTTGGCCGGGCATGTAAATTAAGTCAAAACAATTGTCCACACACACGCACATACATACTTAGAGAGGAAAGCACACACTAACACACTGCAGGGACACAGGACGGTATGTCCTTTTTTTTTGACGCATAAATATATGTGAACTTTTTACGCTGGCCGCATAATAATGTGTCCGGCAAGGCAAGGATAACGTAATAAAATAAAAGCCATTTCACACATTCTAGACCTCGGTCCTTGGTCCTTGTTCTGGAGGGCTGCGTTTTTTTCTTTCCTCGCTAATTTGTTTTACTTTGTTTATATTAAAAACATTGTTTGCCTTTCGCCGGGGCCAAAGTGCAAATGTGTTAACCGCAAAGGATAACATTTGCCCAAGGGCTGACCGGCCAGCGGATGTCCTGCTGCCGGCTGCCCGTGTTTGACATTATGTCAGCAATTAAATTGTCATGTGAGAGCACCGAGGCTAAGTAAATTATATGGCCAAAGATGCTGATTTGCAGGGGGATTTGCCACTATGAGGAGCAGCGGGAGTAGCGGTAGTGACCAAAGAAGGACACTGGCCGACCTTAAAACAACAGAACCCATGGCCAATGGCAAACATGAAAAGTGTCCTGTCCTCTGCTTTGCGGCACATTGCTGGTTTTCGGTTAAGTGACCGGAAAATTGGGATCCTTTACGGCACATTTAATTCACACATACATGTGAGCGGCACAATTACCCGAACACGCCCAGGACATCCCCGAACACGTCTCTACCATCCTTTTTGGGCCACGCCACGTAAGCGTAGACAAATAGCACTTAAGCGCGAGATGCCAGCACGGGATTCCTGCGGCTCTCCAGACCCCAAAGCCAGTGGCAAAGCCAACACCAAAGGAAGTGCCAGGCACAGAGAGAAATGATTTAAAGTCTCTATGAAAAATATATTTACTACAAGCACTAACTGGTAAGGTAGCTGGTCAATTCATTTGAAATCTTTTGACACTTGAAATTGTAATCATTGTTTAAAATACCCAAGTAAAGGATTAGCTGTAGCTCAGATTCCTCATAATTTTCTCTTCCTTTTTATTTTTGAGTGCATTTCCCTTTTCTGTCGCCTCGTTGACGCGTGCCGCAGATCTGTTCTGGAGTTTGGACCCAGGGGGCAAACGCGGAGCCACTCAGCTGCAACCTCGACAAGCGACAGCAAAGAGTTTTTTATATTTTCACGCACACAAATTCCTACATTTTTTACCCTGGTCGCGGAGTCTGTGTTTGTGTGTGAATATATTTTGCAAGGAGTTTATTCTAAGGGACTGGCAAGTGAGTGGAGTAAAAACTGGCAAATCTTTTTCTATATATATATACATATATATTTAACAATAACGCCGGTCGCGGAGTCTGGCTGGGTTTTTGCAGCCGCTGTGTCTGGGTGACAGGCTGACGAGCTTGGGATGCCTTTTGGGTCTCGTCCTTGTGGCTTACCAGGACAAGTGGGGTGGCTAACGGAGCTGAAAAATGCTCTGGCTTTGGGTTATACCCTTGATACCCTTGGTGAGGTAATGAACTTTAAAAACAATTGATGGCAAAGGATACTTTGTGTTAGGTGGAATGGTAATTATAAAGAAGGATAACCTATAATATATAATATATGGTAATTCAATGTATAATTAAAATAATTTTTAATGAATAAAACAATCTCTAAATAAAGATATCGATTAGAGTGGAAGGATAAAGATAAAGAATAAACGAGAAATTATTTAATTCTTATAAAAACCCCGTCACAAAATGTACAAAGTCCTAAAAGGTTTTACTGTTGTAACACAAATATTGTTTTCAATAATAAAATTAAGAGGGTACTTAGTGTTCTTCTATTACATAATTCATTCCCCTTTTTTTTGTAATTTTTTTTTCTGTAGAAGATGAGCTCCAAAGCAGATTTATTTGTGTTAGAACACACGGATTATGACTTCCGCAGAAGTGTGGCGGTGTGATTTGCAGCAACAATAAGCCACTTGTTGGCCCTTTGCGGCTTGCCAAAACCATCCGCTGGTACTTGGCCATCACCTCAACCTTTTTTTTTTTTTGCCAATTTTAAACCTTCTCCTTTTCTCCGACCAGGACTTTGTTAAATGCTCTTTTAATGACACCTCGTTGAAGACAACTTGCGGTCCCAACTTAGGCCAGAAGTTGGGTAAATTTAAGTTTGGTCAGCACTCTTCCCGGGCTTTTATAAGAAGAAATGCCGTGCGTCTTAAACAAACAGAATGCTAATGATAAACTGGCCATTGGCCAAATGAGGAAAGCCAACGCATAATCAAACACCGAAAAACCAAAAAGGCAGGTGCATCCCGGAGGAGGTCTGTCCTCACCTCTGGTGACCCCACTGCCTCACTCACCGCTTCTCATTTACCTGTTTTGCAGTTTTGCCTTCGTGGACGAGGCTCCAATGTTCTTTGGCACAAACAAATTTCTGTTTGTTGTCTTTTGGAGGCCTGGAAATTGCGTTTCCGCTTGAGGAACGCCCCATGCCCCCCATTTCCATTCGTCCCGGAGTATGCTGGGAAAATGTTAGCTGAAAATCCTGGCAAGGAAGCGAGTATTTTCTTTTGCCTCTTGGACACAAAAAGAAAAGGTCTAAGAAAATTATATTATATAAAATTCATAAAAATATCTAATAATGGCTTAAGGTGGTTAATTTTTCAAGATTATTAAAACGTTAGTTTAGTTAAATAATAATAAAAATATAAGAATTTTATATGCTTGACTGGATAACATAAAATAACAAATTAAATTTTCTGTATTTATTATTCAGCACTGAGAGAAAATCTCTTACTCCTCTGAGCATCTTGCACATTTTCTGTGAGTGAACTGCGTCTGTTTGCTTTTGGGTTTTTGGTGGAAATGTTGCGCTTGCAAATCGCACGGAAAATTCGAGAACGAGAACGAGAAGCAGACAGAGGCAGCAGCGGCTCCTCTCTGTGTTGGTTTGGGCTTGAGCATGTGTCTCCCACTTTGCCGCCTCCACGTTTCCCCCACATTTCCCATTTCCTTGGGACCCCGTTTTCCGTAGAAGAGGACTTTCATTTCGCAGCTTAGAACTGAACTGGACGCTTGGGTGGGTGGGTGCTCTCTCTGCTTTTCTAAATAATAGGATTCGCGAGCGGCAACTTCGAGGAGGTTCGCAGTGCCCACCCCCTGGTTTTTCCTCCTGCCCCCCTAATCCAGAGCCCCGCAATAAGCCAAACAATGCAGCAGACGCATGCATGGCCCAAAGGTTGGGGCGGAGAAGTTCGCTGCGGTGCGAGACGATGGTGGGCAGTGCCCACTGTGGCACTCTGGCAATGGCAATGGCAACTTGGACCGGCTATCGATTGAATTTATTTGCATTCGCATGGGCCCCAAAAGCGGCGAAGGAGGTGTAGACAAAGAGGCCTGGTCAACAATTCTTTCGATTTTCATTTCCGTGTCCTCTTCAGGCATCGCCAACAACGACAACAAGGACAACAATAGGCACCGCAAAAAGGATTCAAGAAAGAAATATGGAAATGGAAAAAACACGAATATTTTCCACGACATAATTATAGAGATATTTTAAAAAGCAGTCTCACTTGAGTCCTATTTATGGAAAAATTATTTATTGATAACTTTTTAATATGGGAGAGGTTGGTCTCTTAATTTGGATTTTTCCGCTTAGCAAATCCTTTTTAAAGTAAGATTTATAAATACGATCCTTCTTGGGTATTGAATATTTTGTAAAACCTCAATTTTAATTTTGATTATAGCAGTGTAGCGCTGGCAACAACAAACATTGCACAAAAATCATTAGAAACTCTTTTGTTAGCTGGCGCACGTTTGCCAGGCTCCAAAGTCGGGAAATAAATCGGCAGGGAAAACGCCTCCGACGCAGGCCTTGCCTTCCTCCGAGGATGAGGAGCGACGACGTCGCGTATGCGCAATTTTCTGCAAAAAAGGACGAGGTGGGTGGCACCCAATTGACCGAGGCCGACGAAGGACCTCCAGGGGCTGCAATGGTGGCTGCTGCTGCTTCTGATGTGGCCACTTCTTTTGTTGCCCCTCCGCCTGCGGTTTCTGCTCACCAGGATTCCCCCCGCTGCCATTCCTCACAGTTACGGTGCCCGGCAGTCTCATTTTCCGTTTCTTTTTTATCCTGCGTCGCTCGTTGGTTTTGCGTGATCCACACTTTAAGCAGCCTTAGCCGCAGTGGCCACCAGCAGAAAATCCCAGGGATAGAAGTGGATAAAGGAGCAACGGAAAACATATGCAAGTTGCAGGATTGCATCGCTAAGCAGACTCTTAAAATCCACTTTTTATCATGTTTTTACTGCGGTTGTTATAAAGTGAGAAAAAGCACTTGCATGATTTTAAATAAAGTTTTAGGAGCTTCTTTACATTTTTTATCTAAATTTCAAATATAGCTGAGCTTTAAGATCTTAGATTCTCTCTTTAAAATTCAGAGACTCCCTTGAACCCCTGTTCATCTTTTTCAACATTACCCTTTAGGGTTACTTTTCTTTTGCTACTATTATCATTCTGTTTGTCCTTGATTCAAATATCTGACTTGAAGTGCCTGAAAAGCTTGAAGAGCCTTCAAAAGAAGCTTGGAAAAACTGGCAGAGATCAAGAGTTTTTTTTCCCACCTCTACGGATGGTAACAGAAAGGCACTAGGCTTTCTAGGCATTCTCCGACATCCTTTTCCGCACCCACTCACTCTTTTCCATATTCAGCTTCTGCTGGCGACACTGGTATAGAGAGAGTCCTTCTTTACTTCTATTTTCATTAGGATTTTTACTCTTTCGAAGGGAGCTTCAGTGTATCAGGTAATATATACAAATTAAATATTTCAAAATTTTAAATACCTAAGGGTTCAATCTCTGTGATCTTTAAATAACATTTTTTTAAGTAAATAAAGAATAAATGGAGCTGAATACAGTTTGTAACTTTTAGGTCACTATAAATTATAGAAAATCTTTTAAAAATCTTGGAAAATATCAGTCCATTTGAATTCCTAATGATTAAGGCAACACATTATGTATTGCGAAGAGCATTTTCAATATCGTCAGAGTTAATATCGAGGCACCGGCTTTCAGTGGCTTTGGCCATTTCCTGTCGCCATTTCTTTGGCCATCGCTTTCTCTTTTGGCCGTAAGTGTGTGATGGCCTGGTGCTTTTTTCTTTTTCAATTTGAACTCTTTCACTTTGCCAGCGGATGTCCTTTAACGTGGTTTCCAGACCACTGCCCCCGAACCTGTTACTCCACACGCTTTCTTCACGCTGCTCCGATAATTTCACTTTGAATTTCCTCATCGCTGCTGCACGGAAGCGCGCTAGTTTCCTTTCCCAGCGGACCGGTTAGTTTTCCGATTTTCCGTTGTGTTTTTTATATTTTTTCAACTGCACTCCGTTCGCCATCTTTGGACTTGTCAAGCGGAAAGGGCCTTCATTTCCGCCACGAAAGCGCCGTCGCGTTTTTCGCTGCCTGTCCAAATATTAGGTGAAAAACGAAGGAATGGAAGGAGTTAGGAAAAATCTACCATCGCAGATGAGGTAATGCTGGGCTTTGATTGAAATCAATTGCTGCTTTAGGCAAAGATCACAGAAAGTTTAAGGTTCTTGGTAATTTTTTGAAGTTTCATTTTCTATTTCGATATTTCAAATATGAAGATCGTACAAAGAATTTAAACATTATCATAGTTATAGTTTAAAACTGTATGAATAGACGATCAAGCAGTTTTTCTGATTACTTTTTGTGACTTAAATACCAATTTCCTATCTGTTTTATTTTTTTCAAGTAATGTGATTTTAGAAACAATTCATGCGTGGAGTTTTATCATTATTAAAAAAAGTTTATCAAATAAATAATAACCATAGATTCAGATAATTAACTTATCAAACAAGAAAGCTGAAGTGGTTTCCCTCATTTTTGTTGCATACTTTTAGACGCCATTTAAAATTATTTCAAATCCGTTAAGATATTGACGTATACGTAATATTCGTATTTGAAGTATGTACAAGCTGCGGACTCGAATATCAACTAATTTCTTATATATTTTATAATTTATTTTCCCAATATATAGAATTCATAAAATGCTTTAAAACAGATGACAAGAAATAATTATTGACTACAGTTGACAATATAAATCATACGCACAGTTGTACCCATTTTTATTCGCAATATATTCAAAATAATAAAAAAAAAACATCTCAAGACATTTAAATCCGTGAACAAAAAAGAAGTTCCAAAGGAAAGCTTAAAACATAAAGGAGAATATGTAGAAAAGCAATCGTGTCAGCGATTCGCCAATTCTCGGGCCTCGACAATCATTTGCGATGCGATACGCTTTTTTGTTCATATACGCCCCACGATTTATATATGCAGATATATATATAAAAGTATTTCATGTGGCCCCAAGCCCAAATATATGTATATATATCTTTAAGTTATATATATATTTCAAGCGGTCGGGCCAATCGGCGTCGAGCACGAAGCACTGCGGAGGCTCGTTTCGAAAGCACGAGCGCAAAAAAGGTCACAAAAAAGAGAGAGGCAAATGGAATAAAATATGCAAAATATACAAAATCGTACGCACACACACTCTTCAAAACGGAGAGGGATTTATTTTAGTTGTTGTTATTGGTTGCGCACACGTGTCAACTAGCAACAACAATTGCCACGGCAGAGGTGCGTGCCACAACAACAACGGCAATGGCAAGAAGAGAGCCGAATATTAAAAATGCGTTCGTAGCGCCGCCTACCAAGTGACGTCAGCGGGAACGCCACAACAACAACACTGGCAGTGCAATACTGCACTTGCCTGCGTCTTTGCCTCCTTTTCTTCTCCTCTAGTTGTTCTCCCCCCTTTTTTTTTTTGCCAGTTTATCTTCTCCCCTTTCGGCTTTTGTGTGTGCTCTTTTGCTCTTTTCGTTGCCTCCTCCAAGGAGAAGAAGCAGCAGCAGCATGGAAGAGAGTAGAGCCGAAGCTTCGTTTCCCGTTCGTACGTTTCGTTTGGGGCTCGCGTTTTTTTGTTGTTGCTCCCACTCCCATTCCCACTCTCCACTTACTCTCTCGCCCCAAATGGGTGCGCGCCTGAGTATGTGTGTGTGTGTGCGGGAGCACCTAGCTTGCTGGCTCACTCACTCCCATGCGGCTCTGGCTTTGGGGGCAGCTTTGGGGGCGTGGCTAAGTGGCGAGCACCGTTTTTCTCTGCTCTTTTTGCCATAGTTTTGGGCCAAGGCAACAACAACGACTGAAGGAGCAGCCGCCAGAGGGTTGGCAACAACTATTGGCAACACTTTCTTGCCGGACATTGGTCAGCATCTCTCTTTCTTGCAGCGCCTTGTTGCCGTTGCAAGTTTCTGTTGCAGCTGCTGCTGCTTCTTCATCTCATCAAGTCGCTGATTTTGGCGTTTTTAGGCTTTATATTTTGCATGGCTTTCTTGAATCGCGATTTCTTCGATTCTTACTTCGGGGGTTTATTTATGGGATGAGTTGGGTGAAATATGGCTGATTTTGATTAAAGGCCCATTCTACAAAGGTTGAGGTATTGCAGAAAGGGATTTGAAAAATCTGTATTGCTTTAAAGAAATGTTTCAACAAAAAAAAAAAATTTTTTTTTAACTGAAAAATCAGTAAACATAAATAGTAAGTTAGTTTGTTAAATGTCAACAATTACAAATACCATTTTCATATATCGTCTTAATATTTAAATTGCTAAAGTAGCTTGAAAACTTAGCAAAGTATTATGTTGTTAGACTTTCTGAAAGCAAAACAAAAAAAATTATATTAATATTTAAGGCATCGAAATTGATCAATTCAAAATTGGTAAAATATTTCTCAAAATATGTTTACCATTTTTCCTGAACATTTTACGTATTCAAAATAAAATAAATACTATAGTAAAGCTGGATATTTTATTTTCCAACTTTTTTTTTTCAAAATGTAATGAGTATTTCATTTGTGTAAACCAGAAGAAAGAGTTCCAAATGTAAGAGATATTGAAAAGCTTAGGTATTGGAAAAATCATAATCTTTTAGAAAATTTAAATTAACTTTTTGGAGATAAGGATCCTAGGAAAGCAAAAACTAATTAAAATGTTAAAGGCTTCAAACTTGAGGAACTATAACTCTTTGTATTCAGTTTTTCTAATTAAACCTGATATGTACAAATATCTGAGTATTATTCCCTGTATGCAGACACAAAAGGAAGTCATAATTATATTAGTGGAAATTATTGTCTATAAATAAAAATGGACATCGACATTGGTAGTTATTGATTTATTCTTTATTTTTGCGAATTTTATAAAAATCTCTCATTTTTGGGAAATAGCGTTATGAATAGCGTTTATCATCAAACCAGTTGTTCGAACATAAAACAAATCCTAAAAAATAATGCAGATAAATTAACCAAACTAAACCAAACGACCTAAAATCTTATTAGTATTTTAAAAATACGATCTACAATTTTATCAGTACATCAAAATACGTTTATATAAAAATCTCGTTCTTTATTTTGCATAATTTTGATACAAAAACCCTGCTTTTAGTTTTTCAAAATGAGAATGACAATTATTATATTAACTCCTACAACTTTTCACTACAGTCTTTCAAGTAACCAAAAAAAAAAAAAACAAAAATCTATTTTTTTCTTTTTTAGTTACTTAGATCTCCCTTCTTAAGAGAACCAAATGCTTGCTCTTAACGAATTCGCCGCGAAAACCGGAAAACCGACCGGCGCTCTCACCCACTCGCTCGCGCCTTTCTCCTACCCCTCCGAACGAACGCCAGTGCTCTCTCTCGCCGAGCGCTGCAGGCGTCGACGGCGACGCAGGCAGAGCGGTCTCGAGTTTCATTCATTGCCCGATGTGCCGTAGACATTCTGTGGATTCGTATTCAGTAGATATTTTACTTTCGGCGTGAGTGCACGTTTGTTTTCACGGCAAAAAAAAACTCGAGCAACAACAACAACAGCACAAGCAAGTCTAGTGACAACAACAACAACAATAGCAACAGCAACAAGCAGAACTGAAGCAGCAACAACAAGTGACTAGTGAGGCAACAACAACAACAGCGATTAGCTGCAGCATGTGTTGCATGCAGTGAACAAAAATAAACACCAGAAGTTGCATTATTAATATTCATAATTACCACGAAAAAACACAGTGAGAAACACAGCAGAAACACCGAAAAGAAGAAAGCAGAGAGTGTGTGTGCCAAGGAGACCAAACCGAAGTGTACGTGATTATTAAAGATAATTATAGTGTGGTATTATTTACGACAAATGCCTGAGCAGGTTGCACTTAATTGGCGCTGCACGAAAATCGATTTTCCTCGATTTTCCTACCTTATAGAAATAGTATACCCGTGCATATATATGTACGTGTATACTATATATAAATTATCCAGTCCGCGCATTTTGCGTTCCACCCAAAGAAATTGTAATTTATTAATTTATAACACAATCCCACCCACCGAAAGGTCGTAAAAAGCTATGGTGTTGCTGCTGCTGCCACAGTTGCTGCTGCTGCTGCCGCTGCCAGCAGCTTGCTGCCTCGTCTTTGGGCGCCCAGGAATTAAGAAGAAAACTTACGCGAAGGAGCAACTTTTGCGAGTTGCTTCCGAGTGCCTCGCTGGCTCTGCCACCGCCACCGAGTGGGTGGCACGCGCCAAAAACAGTTTGTAAACATTTTCCGCAAGGAGAAGACCCAGAGAAAACTCGCAGCCAACTCTGGCACAGCAGCAACAGCAGAAGCAGCAGCAGCAACGAGCCCTGCCGCCTGTGTAATTTATTACTTGCTGCATAAATAATAAATAAGCGTTAATAAATAAATACAATATACAATATATAAATGTGCCTCGTTGTCTGAAAATCCACCCAGCAACACCGCACCACCTCCCCACCCCCTCCCTCTGTGTGTGTGCTTTTGTGTGTGTGTGTGTGTGTGTGCGAGCTTCGAAGGATCCACAACCTCGAGACGAAATTAAATAAATAAATACAAAAATAATAATAAATATATACAGAGGGCACACAGGAAAAAACTGAACGTACTTGAAGTATGGCACTGAAAATACTTTTGTTTTTGTAGATATAGCTCCGCTGTTTTAGTGGGATGATGGCCGAGAATGTTATTAATATCAGTTAATTTTTTTTTTTTAAGTTGTTATTTTATGTTTGGTAAAGTACTTTAATATTTATTATGTTTGTTACATTAAATTTGGCTTAAAATATGATTATTTACATGAAAAATCCATTCTGAACTTGAACAGTATTTAATTATGATACAATTTCTTTTTGTAATTTTACCAATTCGGTTTTAATATTTTCTGAGCCATTTAAAGTTTTTAAGTAAGCTAAAAAAATTAGTTTTCATAAAAGAATATTTTATAAATATGTGTACATAATGTAACTCAAGTTAACCGAGTTATAGATAACTTGCATTTGCTTTATAAATTGTATTTATATAATACAAATATAAGTCAACTTACTCTCTAGTGGCCAAACAATTATTTTAATTTCAAGCAGGCACAGTTTATTCAACTTATTTTAACACAAAATTATTCAAACAAATTATATTAAATTAAATTCTCGGCTCATTTGTGTATATAAATAATTTCGTTCTGTGCACAGAAGTGGCTCTCATTTCGCTGTTGTTTATTTCCCTTTAGTATACTTTTTTTTTTGTTGTTTAACAGCTGCGCTCGTTATAAATAATTAATCAAAAATAAAAAACGACGAGGAAACAGGAAGTGCCCAAGCAATTGGCAACTATGAGAGATCAAGAAAACGACGAGTTGATTTCCGAAAAACTCTGTTCACTCCAGTTCAGTTCATTCCGAGTTTGAGTTTGATTTTGACTTGATTTTCAGTTGGGAGCTGTGGATTTTTGTTGTGCATTTAGGCAATTTACTTATTTATTTATTTGAGACTGACTTTTTCCAAAGAAGCATCAAATTTAATGCGAACGGCGGCGGCGGCAGCTACAACGACGATAACAGCAACAAACATGAATAAATAAGGGGAATAACAAAAGGCAGAGCGGGCGGCCATAACAATAAACCAAAAGTTGCCAAAAAGGCGAGAGGAGGAAAAGCTGCCAAGAGAAAATCTTCGCCGTTCCGTTCCAAGGGGGGGCCAAGGGCGGAAAAGCTGAGCTGATGGGCGGGCGAGGCTCCCTCGGCGATGACTCTCTCTTTCGCTCTCCGGCAACAAACAATAAAATAAACAAAAATACTAACAGTCGACGACGCACAGTTGACGGAAAGATACAGATACGTTGCAAAATTCAACTTTTTGATGACAACAGATCGTAAAATTTGTTATTGCTTTCGACAGGTAATAGTTCAACAAGGATGAATCCAAAAAATTATTCAAATCGGTTCAGTATCTTAAAAGTTACACGTGTTCAAAGTTGAACCTTTTTTGGGTTGCAAAAAAAGCAGGTCGTTTTTTAGAAAAATTCAGACTTTGAGGTCGATTTTTAGGTAAAATATGTAACCGACCGGCATGGTTATGGGCTCTATCGAAAGGGCCATCAAATCTCGGTAAAACCAATTTATATTTGTTTTTATATTTGTTGCACGTGCAGCCATACCTGTTTTACCAAAGTACTAATTTTGCACCTATTTTTCAACTTTGATGGAAAAAAAAAAATCGAACTTACGCCGTCTTACGGGTTTGGCGTATGAGGTGTTGTTCCTGAATATGTTCTTTATCATATTCAAAAAAGATTGGCTGCCACGAACTGCCACCCCGAATTTCCAAGGCAAAAGATACTTTCAACTCAGCGGAAAAAACGGGCGGTTTCGAGCAAATTCTGCTACAAGCGCAGTACGAAATTGTAGGGCGGGCATTCATTTTTTCCTGTATTGGCGACTTGTTTTTCAATTCCTGACTTTGTAAGGACACTTAATGACTTGAAATGAATGTATAATGATTTAATATTCTTCAAAAATATTTAATGATGTAAAATTAATTGATTACTTTGAACAGAAAGTGCATAAATGATTGAAAAATGGTCAATAAGGAAAAAATTTGAATGATAAAAAAAAATTTTTTTTGAATTCTTTAAAATATATGTTTATTTTATTTTTAAAACATAAAATATGCACCATATTAGCATTTTCAGAGAAAAAAAGCGAATTGTGTATTTCGAATTAGGAAAAAAATTAAGAAAACTGCTGCAAAAAACATTAATTTTCGAGTATAAAATGTACTTTTTATCACACCATTTAGTATGACCACTTAATCGAAAGGTATTAAAATTACCTTTCATATAAAAAAAGAATTATGAAAATATCTCAGCAGGTTCACGAGTTATGATTTTTGCAACCCAAAAGTATCTAAACTGCCACTGTGCGTCGAGTCGTGGCTACAGCCACAAGATTTAATTGGAATGAAATAATAATAAACATAAAAAGTAGCAAGAAGAAGAATTATAATAACAATAATAATAAATATAATTAAATTTTATGACAGCTGCGGAAACTTTTCCACCCCTCGGTGCGAGCTCAGCCTTCCAGCCCCGGCAACCTCCTCCCAACCTCATCACCCATCCCCCCGAGCACACTCATAAATTAAAATTATACAAAATATTTAAATAAATATAATTACTTTTGGCTCTCTCTCAGCGCTGCCATAAATAATAATATTTAATTAAATATAAATCTATAGATGGGCGATGTGCGCATGCAAGTAGATCCAGAGACAACAATACAAAATAAGCAATAATAGCGCACACAATTACTACACACCCATTTATATATATATATAGAGGGAGATATATACACTCATTCGCCGTACTTGTACATAGATGTGTATAAATACAATGCCGAGCGGAGGAGCCTACAAATAATTGCAGCTCAGTAATATAAATTAAGCCAAATTAAACATAAATAAATGTGTGCTTAGCTTTTAGCTAATAAAGCACATTTCTGGCCATGGGCGGGCGGTGGTGCCAGAAGGCGGCGGGCGGTGGATTGCGGAGGAAATAGTAAACATAAATTAATAGAAATTCATGGAAATTTTCGACTCAGCAGCAGAGGAGGAGCAAGATTAATAGGCTTATTTAATAGAGTTATGACTAAGAGCCAGCGCTTGATATGCATGAAATACATCCAAAGATATTAAGTAGATACAAGCGAATATATTCAATTAGGTGATGCAAATAATACGCAATATATTAGTAATCTCTTTTTCTCCGGAAAAGCCCTGTATATTTTTCCTAGCAGTATATATTCCTAAATTACTCATTTCCTTTCGTATTTACCAATGGAGCTTGGCAATCTGAGAAAGCAAGTTGAGAACTCATTTCTATAAATTTCAATCGAAAATATTTCAATAGGTACACCAAAGTTTTTTAAAAACCAAAACCAATAAATTTATGCAGGTAAACATATTGGTTTTAATTACAAAAGATTCCCATTGAAAGATTTCCCCCACTTTAGGCTGTCGAATATTAAAATTTCTAATTTAAACTGATAGATGATGGGATAAATGTGCGAAATCGCCAGTTTATAGTTTCCTTTGAATTTAATGTCTAATTGTGTTGAGAATCATGTGAAAATGTTCTTTCTTCCAGAGCTTGCCCTGCTGCCCGGAAAAGTTCTCGTTAAAAATGTGTTAGGGATCCGCGCGAGATACCTTCACTTGATCAGATAGAAACGGAAACCACATCCAGCGCCATGGACATGACCAAACAGCTAATGGACTTCGAAATGAAGTCGGAGTACGACGGCGATCAATTCGAGGCGAATGATTACACAATGCCCAGCGTGGAGGATCCCAAGGTGGTGACAGAACCCCTCATAGAGGACTCGGAGGAGAGCGATCGGAGATCCTCGCCGGAGAGGGAAGTGGAAACCACTTTTGAGGAACCCAAACAGGCGGATCCACACACAGAGAAGGCCATACCCGACACAGGCGTGATTAAGTCCACGGAAAAGGATTCAGATGCAGCAGACACAGTGCTGGTGGAGCCAAAGGCGAGTCTAGAGAACGAACAGCCGCTGACACCGCCGCCCCGCCCGCTCACCTCCAGCGAGGTGGTGGGTCTCCGCGATCCCGATGACGCAGAGCTGCGCCTGCGCCTGGAGGCCAAGAAGTCCCGCTCTCTGCCCGTCTCGCCGCAGCCCCAGCCCCAGCAGAGCCTCAAGCTGGCGGGATCGGCCCTCTTTGAGTTCGGTCAGGCCTCATCATCGCCTCCCCTGGAGGCCAAGATCAAGAGCAGCCCTGAGCTGAAGGCTCCGCGAAGGAAGCTAGCTCCTCCCAGCGGCGGTGGCGTCGGGGACAACCAGCAGTTCTGTCTGCGCTGGAACAACTACCAGTCCAACCTGACCAATGTCTTCGACGAGCTGCTGCAGAGCGAGTCCTTCGTGGACGTCACCCTGTCCTGCGAGGGCCAGTCGATCAAGGCCCACAAGATGGTCCTCTCCGCCTGCTCGCCCTACTTCCAGGCCCTGTTCTACGATAATCCCTGCCAGCATCCCATAATCATCATGCGGGACGTGAGCTGGTCGGATCTGAAGGCTCTGGTGGAGTTCATGTACAAGGGCGAGATCAACGTCTGCCAGGATCAGATCAATCCCTTGCTCAAGGTGGCCGAGACCCTGAAGATCAGGGGCCTGGCGGAGGTGAGTGCGGGCCGCGGAGATGGCGGGGCCTCTGCCCACCCCATGTCGGTCTATGACGACGACGATGACGAGGAGCTGGCGGCAGCAGCCACAGCCATTTTGCGCCAGCACGACGATCCCGATCAGGACGATGAGCTGAAGGCCAAGAGGCCGCGCCTGCTACCCGACGGCGCCCTGGATCTGAACAAGAGACAGCGAAAGCGCTCCCGGGACGGCAGCTATGCCACGCCCAGTCCCTCGCTGCAGGGCGGCGAGTCGGAGGTGTCGGAGCGGGGCTCCACCTCGACTCCAGGCCAGAATCAGAGCAACCAGCCGCTGGCCATGACCACTTCGACGATCGTGCGCAATCCCTTCGCCTCGCCCAACCCCCAGTCGCTGTCGGGGGGCAATGGCGGTGGCTCCTCCGCCATAGGATCCCAGCGGAACTGCTCTTCGCCGCCACCGGTTTCGGGACACAGCAATGGCAACAGTTCGGCAGCCATGCACTCGCCGCCCGGAGGCGTGGCCGCCCAGTCTGCCCTGCCGCCGCACATGGTCGCCGCCGTGGCTGCCGCTGCTCACCATGCCGCCGCTGTGCCACCCCCTCCACCCGCCATGCATCACCATGCCGCCGCCGCTGCCGCCCAGCAGCTGGCCGCCCAACATCAGTTGGCCCACTCCCATGCCATGGCCAGTGCCCTGGCCGCTGCCGCTGCAGGAGCAGGCTCGGGATCGGGCGCAGGATCGGGAGCAGGATCAGGAGCCAGTGCACCGACTGGTGGAGCCGGGGCAGGAGGCAGTGCCTCTGCCTCTTCGGTGGGTTCCCATCACGATGACATGGAAATCAAGCCGGAAATTGCCGAGATGATTCGCGAAGAAGAGAGGGTGAGTGATCGTTGAGATATTTTCTATGAATTTATGTTAAAATTATATATTTTAAATGCCTTTTTTTTATTGATTTTTAAATATTTAATAAGACCGTTAATCATTTAAGACGTATTCTACTCTTTTGAGTGAGAAATTCACCGATCTCTCAAGAGATTTCTTATACGCCTTCATTTTTAAAAACTCTCTTCGTAGTCTTATTAATTCTTATTTATTCTGCAAATCATAGCCCAGTATAATATTATTCACAAAATAGATTAGGGTTAATTAATAAATTTAAGCATTTACATATTCTTGCTTGAAACTGTCATTTTGACAAATGGATTTTTCCCCGAAGCGGAAAGAAAATCTGGAATATGTTTTGAAAACGAGCCAATGAGGGTTCCCATAAATAAACTGATGAATTTGTTTAATTCTAAAAACCTTATACAACGATCTTAGTATGTATAAAATTTAAAAGTTTAAGAATGTTTCAAACTAACAATGAATAAGTACCTAGATTTGCCTTAGAAAATGAGTTATTTTTGCAGAGGTTATCTGCTGAAATCATGAAATCATCATGGGAGCCATGTGATCGTTGTGACTAATATTTACGGCTTCAAATCCACTTACATGCAAATACTACATGACACAGATCTGGGGAATAAATTAGATCATTAAATTCAAATCTGATACAAAGTAACAGAAGCACGATCATAAATATTAATAAATAATTGCACCGCCAAAGCAATTAATATATTGTATACAGAGAGTTGATCGAGAGGCTTTATATGAGAGTAGAACTGATACTTGGAGCTCTCTATACAGTGGAAGGAAAACCCATCCAAGCATAGAGTTTCCAACTGGGGTACCATTTTCCCCATTCCTCTTGACCCCAAAGACCCCCGGCTTCTTCTTCTGCGCAAAAGCTTTGCATAATGCGCATACGCCGCTCACTTATTTATTTATCGTTCGTCACTGGGAAAGCGGGTGCTGGGTGCTGGGTGCAGGGTGCATGCATATTAACGAAATCTTTTGCATTTAC
Source organism: Drosophila nikananu (assembly GCA_008042635.1). NCBI lineage: Eukaryota > Metazoa > Arthropoda > Insecta > Diptera > Drosophilidae > Drosophila > Drosophila nikananu. Next base: position 18,534 of record VNJV01015148.1, on the reverse strand, counting down.
CGCAGGCCTCCGCTGCATTTACCTTATTCGTTGTTATTTCTATTAGATTGCAAATTAAAGCTGATTTACTATTTGTATAAGAAACCGACTCGAGGGCACAAGGGGGGCGAGGTCGCGACATTAAGTGCGTCAGCGACTTGAAAAATAATTCAACAACATTTAATGCTAATGACGAAAATTGCACAATGCACGCACACACACAAATGCGGAGACAAAACTGGCTACGGAGACAGCAGAGGGGGCGACAGAGAGAGAAAATCAACAAAATTATAAACAATTGGCAAAAATTGATGGCAAGGCAAACAAAAGTCGCACAAATATTTGATTTGTTCGTCTCGTGCATCTGATTCTCCATAATTGCAACTAATGCGCCTCCGATTTTCCCTCACTTTTGCACTTTGGCTGCATTCTTGGCTCTGTTTTTCTCAATTTTTTTGTTGTTTATAAACACTTAATGTGTGACATTGAGCATTATTCTTGAGTCGGCATATTTTTCCACGTTAACACTCGAATTGTTTATATTTATCTCGGAACTTATGTAAATAAATCCATATAGTCAATGGGCGGCGAATGCTGCTCATGAATATGAAACTCAGCTTGTACACTAAGCAAATACTCATTCGGGGAAGTGATTGTGGAACTCAAAACAATCTAAATCATATTTATTTCTCGGAATACAATCATTTGCAAAGCAACAAATAAATATTGTTTAGTAATATTTATAAAAAGAAAACGTAGATAGTAGATGTAATGTGTTCCAGCTGAAAGTGATCTTAGAATCTTTGTAATTTGTATATACTTAACTTATTTCTTGCACTGTAAGTTATAAATATAAGGATACGATTCCAGGGCAAGTTGCGTGCAAAATGAATTAGAGATAGGGAAGAAAAGCCCTTGGCTGGCCCTGGATTTTCTCATATTATTCGCAGCTTCTTGCTCGCACAATTTACTGTTCCTTTGTTAATTTATTGAAATGAAATGAGAAATAAAATCAAGAAGAAATAGACGGCAGTAAAAGCGCAGAGTGAGAGGCTCCCATCTTCTTTTACTTTTCCTCATGCCGCCAAACCACCGAATTTTGACGACGTCACTGGGGGAAGTCCCTGGCCGCAAGGAGGCAGGCAGCAGGACGATGAAGCTGGGAGCCTGTTACTTAATAGAGTCCAACTTTTCCTCAGTCAATTCCGAGAGTGTTCTCTCTTCGAGTTTTCCCCACACCCCCCACTCCAAGGCGTTTTCATCGCATTTTCATTCATAGAAGCCAGGAGGCGAGAGACTTGCTCACACACAGGGCCTGCGGCAGAGAGAGAGAGATGCGGAGACACACACGCAGCGCCGGGGGAACCCAGCAGTCAGGAAAAGTCACAAGAAACTCAAATTCAAGAGGGTTTTCCCTCCCATCCACGCCTCATTTTCTCCGCAAATTTTTGTGCGAGTTCCTTGACTTTTCCTTGTATTTGCCGTGCCTTTCCTTTTGTGCGTTTGCGAATTGTTTTTGCAAGCAGAATATTACTGAAAATTGCCGAGTGCTGAAAGTTCTTTGACAGCCAAGGGTCGGGCCCCTTTCCTTTCCTCTGCTTTCCTTGATTTCCCCCAAAATTTCCCCCCTCATTTTCCCAGTATCTCTTTGTCTCGGGCGTTAGTCATAATTGCTCCATGGGTATCTCCATCTCGGTGGCTTCTTCTGGCTGGTTTTATGCAAAGCAGGTTGCTTGAACTCTCGCGATCTAGAGGAAATGGTTAGGTTAGGAGGTTTGGGTTTTCTTTTTACTTCTCCGCTCTTTCGAGCGTGTGAATCTTTCCTTATTTATGTAGTTTTCTTTTTTTGTTCGAGCCCAACTTAAGCCAAATGTCACCGGCTGTTTCCTGTGCGGTCCGAAGCTCATTAGAGGTCTTTGATTGATTCGAAGCGGGGCCGGGAAATAAATCAAATTTATGTCCGCTGGTTTTACATAAACCCGCCGATCGTTGGCCACCCCGGGCGTAGGGAGTTTCGGAGTTCGGAGTCGGTAGCCAATGGGAAACTCTTTAGGGGCCGCTTATCATCTGCTTTGTACATATATAAAGACCCAGGGGCTGGAGGCTAGAGGCATTTTCCATTTCAAAGATTAAAGGATTTCGTAAGGCCGGGCGGCACTTTGGAATTCCGACAGTCAGTCGCCTGAATTATATGTGAATTCTATAATTTACGAGGCAATTTCGATAATTTCTTTAGTTTGTAGCTCTGGCCATAAACGTTGCAGCAATTGTTCTTGCCCGGGTTATATAAAAAGGGAATTTTCGTAGCCCGTCCAGGCCACACTCGAAATAAATAAGTAATTTATTTTATGGCAGACCCCGAGCGGGCCATAAACCCACATAGATCTTATCGCCGCGCAAATAATACAACAATATAATCATAATAACAATTTGTAATCTTAAGTCGCGTCGATGCCAGCTCTTGGCTTTGGTAATTTCCCTGATAAGATTTCCCCACGCCGCTCTTTTTTATACCAATTTTTCCTTATTTTATTTTTAATTCCCTCCTATTGGCGCTACGTGATCAGTGCTCTTGTAGTTCATATATTAAAGACTGATAAAGTTAGCCAGATGACTCGTGGACTGTGACGCAGTGACTCGGCCGATTTTGGCCAAATCATCTTTGTATTTACAGGCCGACGGTGATTGTTTAAATAAAGAAATGGAAAAAAAGTAGGAAAAAAAATGGAAAACGATTAACGTATACTGGGGACAATAGAATTTTTATGGCCCTGTGTATATCTGGGTTTTTCAATGGCAATCGAATCATGGCCCAAGTCCGTGCTCTAGCCTCGGGGGTAATTATAGAAAAATATTTGGCTAATTGGTATATAGTATAGGTTTAGTATCAGATTCGTTAGTTTATTGCTGGAAACATTTGCCTTGTGATTTGTTATCGTAATAGTTTATTGGATAGTGTTTATATTTTAGAACCCTAAAGTTAGGACCTTGCACCCTCCCATTAAGTTTTGAGACTCCACGATTTGTTATCAAAGATATAACTTGAATAAGCCCGATGGAATCTTCCCTGCAAGCGAGTCTGAAAATAATTACTGCCTCCTCTCTGGTCCCTTGAATGGTTTCTTGAAATATATTATTATTTCCTGTTTCAAATAGATACATATTATATATATTTTTTTTATGGCCCCAGGCAGCTTGGAAACTTTCCTGTGCACTGGGTTCATTCTCCTGCCCATTCCAGCCGCTTTCACTTAATGTTCCAGCTGCGTTCCTTCGTTTGTTTTCCTTGCGTTAAGTTTTGTTATATTTCCATTTATTTGGTTGCCTTTTGTTACACTTTATTTATTTATTCCGCATTTATTGTGGGCTACACACACACTTTTCCGTCGTTAGTGCAGTCGCGACTGTTGTCTTTATGACGACTACGACGATGACGACGATAATAATGATGGCGACCGCGATGATGATGATGATTATTATTGCCATAGCCTGTTTCTGCCTCAGTTTCAGTTTCAGCTCGAGTCAGAGTTTGAGTTTCTGCTGCTGCCGTTGCCTCGGTGTGTTTTCATTGTAGGAAAGACACAAGAAAATTATAGGTATCTGCCCTTATGGCGCAGCGCAGCGGAGCGAAACAATAAAATATAAAATAAAATATGTACGAGTCTGTTTACGCAATTACAAGCGGACAAACACGGCTGCGGCGTGTATCTGCGAGAGTCGTCTTGGGCCAGAGATACAATATTTATAACCAGGAGATGCGACAGATACGAGAGTAGCAGCAGCGACAGATACGGCTACAGAAACGTGCAGCTTGCAGATACTGTGTTGCCGCAGCCTGTAACAATTAGGGGCACTCACTCTCAAAAGGGAGCACACAGATAGCGGCGGCTTAAACGAAAACCGAAATTAAAGAAAATTATCTTGTACATCTGGTAGTTTCACCACCACCGCAAATGGCATTATAATGTGTTATAATTTGACAGCACTTACACAGCAAGCAAAAACTGTCGCCTCGCCATAATAACCATCAATAAGTGTGCCCAAAGTAATTGCAATCTTGGGAAATGGTTGGGAAATTCAATAAATAAGTGCTTAGGAAAGCGATAAATTTTGTTCGTTTTGTGTGACTATTAAGTTAAATACTTTTCAAAAATACGATCCAAAATATATTGCAAAATGAAGTACAAAATATGCCAAAGTATATTTTAAATGTTCCCAAACACACTAAACTTTACTATAATTTATAGAATTATTATTCCCCAGTGGAAGAATTGTATCTTCGTGTAGAATCATTCCAATTTTCACCTACTTTCCATAAAAAATGCTAGTGGCTCATCAAACCCCCATCACTTTTTTGTGGCCAGGATAATGACAGGCACGTATTGCGGCAGGGAATGCGTAAAAAAGGAAAGCCAACGTAAATCGCCTCTAATTTGGCAATCAACTAAAAAAAACTCTTTCCTCTTTTGGTTCCACTTGGCAGTTAATTGTGCCGCTTTGCGAACCACCGACCCACCCACCACTAGCGGCGTTTTCCGCCCATTTGCCACCCATTTATCCGCCCACTTGAGGCCTGAGTGCAACTGCAGTTTCTTCTTTATGCGAATGCAATTTGCTGGAAAGGTTCGATTGCACCGAGGCACCGCACTGCATGTGGTTTTCCCTTTTCGCCAGCCAAACGCTTGAGTCCTTTGTGCATCCTTTGGATTGCGGATAATTCGGCGTGAAATTAGCCAGGAAAGCGAGCGAAATCGAGTGCGGACTGTGGAGATGCGACTCCAACTTCGATCCCTGCCAAGTCCATCTCCGGATCATCTAATGGCTCTGCCTGTTTGTTTATCTCGACGGGCTGAGTCGCATCTGTAAACAGAGTCTTGGGAATGGGAATGGGAATGGTATTGGGATTGGGCCTTTGAAGTTGCCTTTTCCTGCATTTGATTTGTTATTTTATTACTCTACGAATTTTAACACATCTGCTTGAAATGCATCTGTGAATTATTAAATGTATCTTGTATCTTGTGTGCTGCTGCTGCTGCTGCTGCTGCCAGCGACGAACACATGTAAACGGAATGTTGGTTCCTCTCTCTTTATTTTTCTTATTTTTTCTCTGTTCATCTCCTGCTCCTCTGCCCCTGCCTGTGCTCTCGCGCACATCAATATTTATTACTTTGTGTACATTTGCCGTAGAACAAATTCCCTTTTTTTTCATTTATTTATTCTCCCTCTGCACTGCATTTCTTAATTTAGCCATTCCTCTTCATCTGCTTCGTTTGTGTTTTATTCCCTTCCTCTGTTTTCCCTTCCTTTTCCTTCCCCGCTGCAATTGTTCTTTTCGTTGCACCCCCGCTTGGCCGGCAAAGAAGTGAACAAAGGAGAGTCGGTGTGGCGGGGTGTGAGGATCTTCCCAAATCGAATCATATGGAATACACGGGGATTAACTTTGGGAGCTGGAAATTATATTTACAGAATTTTCTATTCTGTGGATATATTTAAATATTGTATTTAATATTGGGTACTCAAAATAAAGTAATAAATAGGGTTAAGAACTGTAGATCTCATCACTAAGGGTTTGTTTAAACATATTCCAGTACATTCAGTACATGAAATACTTAATATATTATTATATCCTGACCTTTGATTTTATATATAATTTTCCCATTTTCCCAGTGTATTCCCTCCTCTCTTTGCCCTCTGCTGTGGCGTGTAATTATTACGATTGGATATATAATTTGTAAGGCGAAACATATGTTTCCATTTTAGTTTTTAATGTTACTTTTGAGTTGCTTCTGCTGCTGCTTTTATTTATGCATTTTATTAGTTGTGTCTGCATCGTTTTTGGGTCTTGGAGTGGGGCGTTATGTTTTTTCTTGTTTTTTGTTATGTTTTTAATGCTCCCCGCTTAGCCCGTGGAGTCAGTGGAAATTGTTTGGAAAGTCATTGAAAGTTGATTTTTAATGGCTGAGCTGCGTTGGGCAGATGTTTTCCATTTTATCTCCCTGCCCGGGCCCTTTTGGCATCTGGAAATGGCCAAGTAGGTCTCGCAGAGATAGCAGAGGCAACGTATCCGTGAGATACACACACTGGGTTGCCGTCGCCGCCGGCTCACCTGTGCACAAAATACAAAAAAAAATGCAAATGCATGTGCAAGTATGCTGTCGACGCCGTCTTTCCAGGTAAACATCAACTCAGAAACTATCGTATTTACAATATTTGCCCAACGAATACATTTTCCATTCAGTATTTACCTAACGGCGAACAGAAATGTCAACAGAAGATGTGCTGAAACAAAAGATAGACGCTAAGTTCGTGGCCGGCCTGCAGCGGACCACGCCCTGTATCTGATGGATGCGAGTATCTGCGGTCGTCCAATTGACACCGTTACTCCTCGACGGCGCAGATTCTGCGGTGCATTCGGTTCTGTTGCCGCCGCTGCTGCTGAGATGTTGCCGGCGTGCCATTGACAGGCCGCAAGCCACAGTTGCGCCCAGCGTCTCAGCCAGTTGTCAGCGGGGCCACGCACTTTTTGGTGTCACTGTACGAGTCTATTTGTCTGCCAGAAACAGCAGCAGGCCGCACAGTTGCGGTGGAGTTGGTAGCACCTTCAGCTTACTTTAATAAGCTGCTTAAATTGTGATGAGACTTTCGTCTTACATTTTAGCCAAGATCTCTACTTCTTTTTAGGTATCTTTTGGCATCTGATTTTGAGTGCCTATTTGGTTGACCCCAATTGTCAAACAGCCACAGCTTCAGATACATTTGCAGTAGCTGCAACAGGGGCCGTCGCATTAATTCTTAAGCAATATTTATAGTTGTATTTTGTCAAATATTTGCACAGTTTGTTTTCTGCGCTGTCAAAGACATTTATCAAGACACTCAGGCCTCAGTCTGCCACTGCAACAGCAGCAGCTACTGCCGCTGCAACTACAACTGCCTCTGCAACTGCAACTGCTGCATTTGCATTTGCATCCACACTCGCCCTGGCATCCGTATCTGTATCTGCAAGTTGCTGCTAATTGCAGGCTGAAACATTTGTCATGCCTCTATTTCGCTGTTCTCATCGCTGGCGTTCATTCATTATATTGTCGCCTCGAGTTGTCTCTGCATCTGTGTGAGGTCAAATTTACTTTATTAATTACAACCGCAGCAACGGCAAGCGGCAAGCGGCAACCGGCAGCAATAAATTCAAATGAGTCGCAAATGTGTGCCGCTCATTTCGGAACACACGACAAAAATTGGAAACTAAATGCTGGCTAATTTTTTAAATTGCCGCGCTTGGGGAGCCGAAGAATGGGAACTCGATTTCGAGCCCAGCCCTAGTCGACATTATTTCGTATTTATTTATTTATTTGGTTTGTCTTGTGAGCGCATTTCCAGGAATATGCGTATGTTTAGCTTTCCCGCTTGCCATAATTAATTAAATATTTTTATACCCATTAATGCTGGCGAGTGTGTGTGTGTGTTTACCTACTTTATAATGGGCTGAGCAAAACTAAATAAATTTCGCGCCGCGCTATAATTAAATTTATGTGCGCTGAGTCACCTTCGTGTGCGATGAATGGACGGACGACGACCAACTTGGTCAATGGTCTGTCGTGGGCCATGTCCCAAGTCGGAGCGGGGTCTTTGTGTCATCTACTGCTATTTAGTTATATGTATATTAATTTATTATTGAAAATGTTGCACAATGCCAATGCTGTGGCCACAAATCGCTGCGTCAGAGGCATGTAATTTAGACGTTCCCACAGAATATACGAGTATCTTTCCCTCTCGATGCATTTGCTGTGAGTGATTAATTGCCGGCTGCCTATTAATATTATTATTCATTTTCAGTACTTTTGTGCTCTAAAATCTCGACTATTTTCTGACATTTACTTGGGGAACGCCAAGCATTTGTGTAATTATTTTCCCGCCCCTCCCGCCCTCTCGTTCTCCCCGGTTTCGTCTCGTTGAATTTAATTTTATTTTATTTTATACATTTTCTGGCTGCCGAACAGGTCTTTGAACTGTTTTCGCATGTGCGCCAGATACAAGATACAAGATACACCCGCCTTTTGTTTTGTTTGGCTTTGTTTGCTCTGAGGGACCACCTTATGCAAACGAGCATAATTATTCGAAATTAAAATCTAAATTTATAGTTTGCATTAAGAATGACTAAGGGAGACATGGCGGAGCCGCTGGTGGGTGTGACTTTTCCTTATTTTTTGTATTTTTGTGATATTTTCATTTGTGTAAATGTCTGGCCAGATGCTGGGACGGCTGATTCATGTCATCGGCTTATAATGAAATTGGTTTATTAGCGATAATTCTGGCCATTTACCAGGGAGTGGTATCCAGCTGACTCAAAGCCCTGAAATATGTTATAATAAATCTGTCAGATAAAGTGCGAATGGAAATGAGTTTGCAATTGGGGTTACAGCGATTGGAAATCGCGAAATCGTTGGAATTTTACAATACGACATTAAAGTTATGTATCTGGATTATAGTTTCTATATATCTTGGGATATCGTTGAGCAAATAAAACAAATTTTAATATTAAAATTGTAAGATTTAATAGGACATTGTTGTTTTTATATATTTTTGAATTTATAGAAAATATAAATATAATTTTAAATACTTCGGTTTTTGGCGTATTTTTAGCTTTTAAATATATTTTTCAATAATCTAATATAGGGATTAACAGTTAGTTCAAATCTTTAGAATTCATTTTCTTTATTAACTGGCGTGTTTCGAGCATTTTGATATAACTTTTAATATTATTATTCTGGTTAACTGCCATTGATAAACATGAAACTGTAAGAATTAACAAATATGCAATTTTAGTCATGTATCTAGGTTATTTTTCATATTTCTTGGAATATTTTCCCGCTTTTTAATACTATGCTTTTAAATACTTTTATTTCCGATATGAATTCCCCAAGCTAACTTGTGATTATTGTTCCTCGAAAGGCTTCTAATTAGGCACCTGGCTACCGTCTTGCATGTAATTAGACGTAAACTGTAATTGATACGCTGCTGAATTATAAAAAAGTTCAATTGAATCCAACAATTAAGTGCGGCAGCGCAGCTATAGCCACAGCAAACTAATAAATACATATATCATACAGCAGGCGCTCATGTCAATCGAAAGCCAACGCCTGCCATGGTCATTAAAGGCGGCTGCCACTCCCCCTCGCAACGCGGGCCGCCCCCTTAAAAATATAATAAAAAAAAAGAATACAATATACTTAATCGCATATGCATAAAGCGAAGACAAAGGAACGACTGTCCTCGCTGTAATTACACAGAAATTTAAATAATAATAAAAAGTGGGAAAACTTTTACGTTGATGACTCCCGCGCTCTGCCAGCCCGGCAATTAAAATATAAAATGTATAAAGGTAGCAAAAGGTATAAAAAAAGAAGAAACGAAGCGAGTTGCCTGTAGTTGGATACAATAAAATATGATCGTGTAATTTTTTATAGTTTTTAATTAATGGCTTTTCTTAGAGAGAGCCGCCTCCTCCACCTCCCAATGCATGTATTTTTCATTTCCACCCGAAAGTATTTTCGTCGGTCAGCTGAGCCACATTAGTAATTATATAGTTTTATTGTAAGCCACTATATGTGGAGGCATTTTTCACCTTTGTCACGGTGACGAAGTGCTTTTTATTTCACCCATTTCCCGGCATTTCTCCGTCCACTTTTCGGGGTGCAACGGAAATGAATGAAAAGCCATATTTCTACATACTTATATTTTCCTAAGCGATTTGCCAGTCTACATATTATATATCCCGTTCAGCCGATCTCTCGGCTCCCCTCCCAAAAATCGAAAAATTCCAAATCGCCATTCAGATTTATCGAGGCATTCGAACGTTGCCTCTGAGCTTATTTATAGCCACCGAAAGTGGCGTTATTAATAATATTTATTTAAATGGTTACTTTATTAATCAAAGCTCTGTTACACGTGCGTTCTGATTTTGTATCTTCTTTTGTGCAAATCCGCTGTTGTTGCTGTTGTTCCCCGTAGCTTTTTTAGCAGCTCGTTTTTTTGGTCGTGTCGCTTTGTGTGTTTATTTGCATTAATTATTAATTTGCTCGTTTGGCAGTTTGCGCATGCGCAAATGTTATAAAAAAAAACACGAAAAAATAAAAGTCGCACAAAGAAACGAAATAAAAAGAATCGACAAGCGGCGACGAAATGTTTGAATTTAATTTTAATACATTTCGCCCGTGGCCAGCGATCTCGAAACAGAATCTTACATCTATTAGCCTTTTTTCGGTGTTGGCCATCAGCTGTTTGAGTTGTTTTTTGAGTTATTTCGGCGTGTGGCGGCTGTCGAGCTAAAAATCAAATATAGAGCTTAAAAATAGCGTTTATCCGACAGATTCGCTCTGGGACGTATCTAATGCTTAAAGCCTGAAATATGGTTGTTTTTCGGAGCTAATTATACAACTCTTTGGGGGGCTCTCGACCTAATGAGCCACACAACAAGCTCCACGAAGACAGCATCCCAAGGCGGGCATTTAAAAAGCCAAATGAAAGCATTTCAATTGTCTGAATGATGGAAAAAAGAAACATAGTTCCCCTCAAAATATATATAAACTATTGTTCGAGCCATGAACCGGCTTAACCCCTTCCTGCCCCACTCATTTTTGGGGGACGCATGACGCGACAATAAACGCAGCGAATGCAGACCCGGCCGATGTGTGTCGTATTCATCATAATGCTCGACGTAATAAAATAATAAAAGTGTATACAAAAGTGTTTTGTACGCGCGAGAGAGAGATATCAAAGAACATCCCCGAAACCATCATAATAAAATCCATCTTGGCCAGCTGGCTACATCATAAACTTTGTGTATACACCAGCCCCATGGATGGCGCATTTATTAATCAAAACTATCTTGTTTGTTATTGCCATTGAGCGCGGCATATTTCTCGTCAATTTTTACTAATAAAATTTAATTTATTTAAATTCCAAGCGGGGACATAAAAATCAAATCACAAACATTGTTAAATTTAGCTAGCCAAATATAAATAAGAAAACATTCGAATATCTCTCAATATAAATGAAAAGAAAAACACAAATGCTAAATAATTTATGCTCAATGGCCGAAAAAGACATAATAAAATGGCAGCAGCAACAAAAGTATCTTGTGAAACAAACGATAAACACAAATACAAAGTGCCAACTTCGACTACGATTTACCCAGTAATCCATTAGAATCGTAGCCAAATCCACCTGACCTGGCAGTTATTTTCGACCAGCCTAATATGCCCGAATTCCCCGAGATTTGTACGAAAAGCAAATTACACAAATTTAAAAATAATAAAACTAAAACGTGTCTGCATAAATTAATTAATAAGTCAATTTCGAATGTGAATGTGGAAGACAGACGGAGATGAAGACGCAGGCGAAGGCGAAGACAAAGACACGATAAATTTAAATATATTACTGGAAGCTGCGAACTGCAGATAAGTCGAGACTTCCCATTCGTTTATATTTTATTCGAGCGTGTTTTTCGGGGGGCTCTGGTCCCTGGTGCCTCTAGGAAGTGTAATTGCCTCCGCCCCCGGCCACCGACTAGGGGTTAAGCCGGAGCCCTGAAGTTTATAAGCAACTTTTTATGCATTATTCTTTTTATCGCTTTTACAGCTTTTACTTAACTGCCGGCCGCCTTTGACGCGTTCATTGTCTGTCTGTCATTTGCGTGTCATAAAAGAATACAACTTTATAAGGAAAATAAACGTAAAACATCTTAGCAAGTGGGAATAAGGAGAACCAGGCTGCGACAAATTCTATTGAAAAAGTCAGCACCGAAAGAAAGATGGTATCAACATCTTGGCTAAGGGGTCTAGAAACCATTTAAATTAATTTTCAATCATCAAACGGAAGGCCAAAAATATCCATTTGATATAATCAAAATATTTATTTGACATCAACTATATATATTTCTATGTTTTTTTATATGTATTCAGCATAATAATAAATTTTCCTGGCAATATTTGTTGTTGTTTAGAAACGCTCTGAGATCAATCTAAATTTTCTATGAGAAAACCTCTTAGTGGACTTGCGGCAGCATCCGAAATTTCCGCTCTGCGGGTGGCGACTCATTAAAAGTAAATAAAAAAAATCAGATACTAAAAACAATCGAGAAGCGCTTTTTGTTCGGCCGCTTGTTGAAAAAACGATGTTAAATAAATAAAAATATATAAATACACAGATCAAAACACAAATAAAATGGATATTCGAAGAGCAAACAGCGAAGGCGCGACTGCTAAAATGCCCGACCACGCATTCGGACAATGGGGGCCGTGTAAATTTCTAAAGCCAACTATATGGCCACAACTGCCACGCCCCGGTGAAATGCGCCCCTGGAACTAATGGACGCCCCTCGATTTATTTAGTAGCAGCAGCAGCAGCGTCGAGTCGAAAGTCTTCGCGTTCGGTTTCGCGTCCAGTTTGATTTATTTCTGTGAGCGAGGCCAAAAATAAATACCGCAAATAAATAAAAATCTAGTTTGGCATTTATTTATTTTATTAATTTGTGCTGCGCGTGTTGCTTGTGCTGCTGTTGCTGCTGCTGCTGCCATTGAAAATGATTCACTTATTAAAATACTGGGGCGTTTAATATTTATTTCGAGCGTTTATGTAACGCGCGTTTTATTATTCCATTTTTCAGTTGCCGCTGCCTCTGGCCTGGCGAGCAAATTCATTTCACAACAATGTGGCTGCCTTTATGTTTATAATTAAACGCAGAAAGCGTATTTCTTAATTATTTATTTTATTGTTGTTTATTTTTAAATGGGCTACAGACAATTTCCTGCACTTCAAGCGAAACAAATAAAAGTGACGCAGCTTTTTGCGATCTCCACTACTTCGGATTGTGCCGCCTTCCTGCTGCCCCCTGCTCTCTGAAAAGCAATAGAAAAACGAATCTGAGAGCATTATTAAAGCCAATTATATGAGCCATATATTTCCTTTAGAGCGGATTATCGAACATCTTTGGAAGGCAAAGAATGCCACCTCGAAATTGTGACACTCGACAGCACAAAGGATATCTGCTTAGCTTGACTTAAGCAGGATACGCGGCTGCTTCTGCTGCTAGGACACTCTGTGTGCTAAGCCGAAGTCAAAGCAGCACATAGCTGCTGTCAGAGCATCCTGGCCTCCATTCGACCAGATCCGCTAATTGCCAGAGGTCCTAATGCAAATTTAATCCGTGTGTGTTGCGAATTATTTTCGCCGTCCGCAGACTGCAAATCAATTGCAACTACAATCTCAGCTGGGCCTTGTTTGCATCTGCATCTGTATCTGTAGCTGAAGCTGTACCTGTATCTATTTCCCTGTGCGTGTATTGTATATTTACATATGTAATGGTTTTGTGTGTGCCCACACACCCACACACACACACTGGTTGGCCTATAATAATTATCTTGAGCAGACAGCGCTCGACTAAATCAATATTATGGCCGACTAATAAAGGTGTTACACACATACTAGCCGCTGCAGATACGGAATTGAATATGGCAACAATCGCTGCCGCCGCAGTTGCAGTTGCAGATACATTTTCAGGCACAGAAACGGATACAAAGGCTTTTGCAGTGGACAAAAGGACGGACGGGCGCTTTACTGGTCGCCGGGAAAGGGCATTAGAAATAAGTTGGAATAATATAAATGGAAGTCTAGACACACTTTAAGAAACTAATTTGTTGCTTATTTTATAATAGTAATTAAGATGAACAGAAATTTCCTTTCGTAAATGTCATAGAAATTATATAAAATTTATACATTTCTCTAGAACTTCCATAATAATAAATTACAATTTATACAACTTGAAACCTAAATCTAAAGTTCTATACAAATATTAAGTATTATAATGAACGTATAAATGACACTTTAATTAAAAAGTATTTCTTTAAGGGAATATTTGAAGCTATTTAAAACACTTTCAGGTTTTTAGAAAGTTACTAAGTAAGTAAGTAAGTTTGATTACATATTACAAATGAATAATACCTTTGTTCAAAACATTTTTAATATTTAAATGAATAATCATTATTAAGAATTGTGTGATTTGTATTGAAATTAAAATGGCTCTTGATTTTTGAACGTCTCGAAAATTGTTCAAGCTCCAAACCTCTATTGCATCCCATCTAATCCAAGCTGCCTCTGTACTTTAATGAGGACCCCATCGGATGCCTGGCTTTATCCCTGATTTGTATTAATTACACGTATGTACCTCCTAGCCTGAGGAATCGACTGAGTAGGCCCCTTTTAGTGACCTCTGCACGAAAAAAAGGAAACAATCAAATATGCATTTTAAAAGTTGCCCGACTTTGGGCGCTCTCGCCACTCGCCTTGCCCCGTTTCGGTTCAGTTTTAGTTGAGTTCCTGGCGAGTTCAGTTTCGTTTTTGGACCGATCCGACTCCCCCATGGCCTGCAACTCAAACAGCAGCCAAAGCCCAGACCAAACCATATTTGTCTAACCTGGGCCCACACACACACACACCCGCCCGCTCTGCCTCACATGTGTCAGGGGGGGTTTTTTGGGTGGCTGACGGGCCTCTATTTACCCAGGACAACCCCTCCCTGGACCCGAGTGCATGCTGCGCTCTGTTTTAGACAGTGGGCGGCAGGCCGCTGCTCCTCTCTATGCTATTCAAAAAATTTAATGGCATTTTAAATAAGAAATTACACAGGCCGTGCATATTTCATAAGACTTCGTATGGCGCCGGCGATGTTCGACGCGGCTCAGAGTTCGACTGAGAAGCGCTCTCGGCCAGAGTGAGGGTGAGGGGGCAGCACACGGGGAAACAGGGAAATGGAGAAGGGGCGTAGCGAGAGCGAGAGACTCTCTGCTCGACTCCCCAAAGTATCAAATGGAAAAACTGTGGCCCAAAAGCAAAGAAAAGCGTGCCACGGCTGCAAAATAGTTGCAGTTTTTCGCCTCAAAGCGAAATGCAAAGTGGCAGCTGATCGACTTTAGAATACCTCTTCAATTCATTTTAGAATATTCTATATTTAATGAGAACAACGAAGAGTTTTTAAGATATTTTCATAATTTTTAAACATTTTATTTGGACAGCGAGTAGATTCAAGGTTTGGTAAATAAATTTCTAGGCAACCCGAGGACTTTATTTAAATAAAATCCCTAGACTTATTAATAGTTATTATATTATATTATTATTAATATTTTCTTGTCATTATTGTACGATATACAATTATTAATTTGATAATATTTCTACATTAAATTTGAACTGGTTCTCCTAATTTAAATATTTAAATTTTAAATTTTATTTTAACCCCTAGTGTTACCCCAATTTTCTCCCCCTTCACTAGCCTATTATACCCCTCCATCTATCGCAGAAATAATGGCGGAATGTTAGCTGTATTTCTAGCTTTATATGGCCGAATGGACGCGACAGCGGGCCGGTGGAGGCAAAAGTTGTGCTACCTTTTTGCATAGCTTTGGGCTCATTTAATATTTATGTCTCTCTAAATATTAAATATTATTTCAAGGCTTTGCAGTGCGTTGCAGTTGACGGCAGCAGCCCCCTGCACCCATGCTTTCCACTTTTCCGCATGCAGTTCCACCTGCAGTTGCAGTGGCGCCTGTCCTTTGAGCGATTCGATTGGCGGAGGCGCAGAAGCAGCCGAAAGCGTAGCATACATTCGAGCGCTTGACCGGAGTCGGATTTTCGCTTCCTGGCTATCCTTTCTTTTATTTAAACTTGCGAGATTTGCGCGCACATGAATAATTAGCGAGCTGCCGTACTCTTTCTTCTTGTCGCTCCGGTCCTCGGTCCTCGTTCCTGATGATGGAGGCGTGTTTTTTCCGCTCTAGTCTGGCAGCTTATACAAGTTTAATATTTAATGACTGTGTGCAGCCGTTTTAACACTTTGTAGACTTTCTCCACCCTCCCCCAGCCACAGCCGCTGCCTCCGCCATTTTCTCGAGGTGAAAGCGCGCTTTCAATCAGCTCAAAGGACACGCAAGGCACTCCACAGTCCAGTCCCAAGTCATTACAATAACCAACAATGCGCAGGCTTCGGGGGATTTTCGTTCGGCAGGAACTCTAGAGGAGACCTCCGTGAATGGCCGTATATCCTCATTATCCCCTATGCTAAAAACAATAAATTACTATTTGCAAGAGGTTAATTTTTGTACTGTGTCAGTACAAGCCAGCAGAAATTACATGAGCAACGACTGCAGCAGTTACAATTGCCCCAACAACTGCAACAAAAATAACAATAGTCGGACGAGAGGTAAATTCTATAAAAGACCAGGGTCGAGCACAGTTGAAATGCCACAAATACGTGGGTATACCAAGGCTTGGTCCTTGGGGATGGCCACGTGATTCGAATTCACCTAGGAGGAAATGGGTAAGGGAAATAGGAATATAGGTATATGGGATTATATTATATACTTATATTATTTATTACTATTTAGGAGAGAAAACCAGGATTAACAAATAATTTAGCATTTGATATTGATAGCTCAAAATATTGTAAAATATCAATAATTCAACGCACTTCGGGTCACGCTGTCATCTCTGACCGAATTGCCCTTTCCCAATGTCCGACTTGCGTCCAAATGCCGTCCTGAGTTCACAGGACAGCCGGGCAAGACAACCTTTATTTTTTCGGGGAGGGGTCAACAATGAAGCAGGGCTGGCCAGGGGCGTAGGGCAAGACACACTTCAAAAGGGTGTAGAAGCGGTCGCCGCCTCGGATCGCGGTATTTTTTGGAGGGTCTGAAAGAAGTCGGCGGCCCATTTGAATGTTTTATAGCAATTTCTGTTGTCGGTTGCGGCGGCTAAAGTTGCTCCTGTTGTTGTTGTTGTTCCTCTTAATGGTGTTGTTGGTTTTGCTAGTGGCATTGTTGTAGTTGCTGTTGTTGTTGGTGCTGCCGGTTGGCAGTTGCTGGTTAGCCGGCAACTTGACACACCTCAATGCACGTTGCACTCAACACTTGGCGTATAATTATTTATTACATTTAAATTATTGTTGCCATTGTTGGTAGGTGAGTTGCTATTGCTGTTGTTGTGGCAAACAAAACTTTCTGTGTGAGTGTGTAGATAGGTAAAAAAAAAATGGAAGAAAGAAGCGAATAGGAGGGGACTCTGGGGGGGTTGAAGCTCGCTTCATGCACTCGCACTTGGCTTTATGATTGCTACAATTATTGTTGCCGCTGCTGCTGCCGGTTGCTGTTGCCCCTGCAATTCCTTGGACAGCATTTCCACAAGTGCAATTGTTTATAGCCACTATTATTGTTGCTGCTGTTGTTGTTGCCTAGCTCTCTTGCATTTCATTATATTCCGATACAAGTATATATGCGAAGCAGTATACCAAGAAGTATCTATATACAGTAGCTTTCCCTTCTGTTGGGCGCCTCGGCGAAATGTGTTTTTCACATTATTCCCATGAATAATGCATTGGGCCAATATGCATATTTTATGTGAAATTCGTGCAATAAAATACTATTAAATATTTAGTTGCCTCCAACGTCGAGGTTTTTGTCTTGCGGCAAAATAAAAGAGAGTCCTGGGTATAGGAGCAGGCAGAGCAAGTGGGAGGGAAGGTGACATTAGAAATTCGTGGGCCCTGGGAATGGGATTTATAAAAATGCAAATCGATTCGCGGGATCCCCAATAAAAAGTGTCGGTTCTCTGGACTCGATAATTGTGGCCTCGCGGAGCCGTCAGACAGACATTCTTAAATGAATTATTTCTGGCGTCTTATAAAATTAATGGATGTCCCAAGCACAACTACGAAACAAAGAGGTGCGGCTGCACAGAAAGAAAACACAAAGAATTATATAAAATTCGATGTAAATTATAACTAAAATATAATTAATAAATACAACAAACAAAATAAACTTTTAAAATAATATTTACTTTGTGAAATCAACTTCAAATGTACTATAAGATATTTTGCAAGTTATTATTTAGCTCCGGTCTTAATTTTTCGCAATGCCAAAATAACAGGAGCCACTTCCGAGGAAGACAACGTGGCCAAGGTTGTCGGTTGCTCTGGGGGGTGGCCACCCAAGTGGGTGGCATGCGTGTGACTGGCTGAGTAATACAAATAAATGAATGAACCAGCAGGCAGAGAACAGCCAAAGGGAGATAGAGAGGGAGTGGAAGTAAGGCGGAAAGGCGAAAACTTGGCCAGCCGAGAGCTAGAGAGAGAAAACTAGTTGGCAGTAGTAATAGTGAAGGCTAAAAGGGAACAGGAGCCCAGGAAAAGCAAGAGCTTTCCTGCGCCAAAACGCAGACCCAAAGGCAACCTTCCGTGTAGTTGTGACGCACAAGGGGGGTAGCTTCGATGGGGCAATGGGGCAGTCAGGGGTTAAGGCAGCTCTACGGGCATTCGGGGTGGGTTAAGTTGGGGGGTTTTTGTGGTGAGCAAGTTGCAGACAAGAGAAATAACAAACTTAAGACGCCGCCACGGTGGAACACGAATCGAAAATGAATAATAAATAAAGTGTTATATAATATAAGAAATATACACAGCAAAAACGCCAGGAAGAGAACTACAGCAAAAGTTCCAAGGAGCCAAAGGAGAGGCGGGGG
>VNJV01015141.1:0-45026 GCA_008042635.1 Drosophila nikananu | reverse complement strand
TAGGTTAAGGGCGCACAAGAGGGGTGAGTTTGGGGCCCGCTTTGAATTATTGCCAAACATGGCGGGGGACTGGTGGCGGGTGTCGGTCGCAAAAGGGGTAACTAACCAATCGGGCAATGCTCTTTTGCCACAGGATAAGAAAAAAAAAGTTAATTGGCAAATGGCCAAATGACCAAATGAGTTCAATTTGAAGTTGACTCAAAATACGGCTAAATAGAGTGAGGGAAAATGGAATAAGGTTCGATATCAAGCGATTTAAGGCAAGAGACAACATAACTACCTAAAGCTAAAATATGTTCCTAAGCAAACCTTCTTACAGTTCATTTATTTCCGCACATTAAATTAATTTGCCTGAACCGTAGATCCAAAAATATAACACATTTATTTATAGCCAAGTTAATTTACGAGTGCATCAGCCTTAACGTTAATCTGACTGACATTACACGTCAGCAGCATCAGCATCAGTGTCAACATCAACCATCCATCCTGTGGGATGGAAACCCCAAACTCTGTTCCCCTGTCATTGATGAATTTAGCCTGGTTGTCAGAGTTTTTTTTCCCTTCACTCCCTCTTTGCCTCTTTGTTGCTATTTTTAATATGCATACCATTTGGCAGTCGCTAACCCAGATACAGATACTCGTATATAGGTTTCATTTTAGATACTTTTCCTCGTTACTTTGAGCGACATATTTCAGAGAGACGTTTTGCCCTCTTATTCCACCTTTTTTCTCCTCATTTTTTTGTTTGCCTCCTTGGCCATTACCATTAGCATAAATGGCTGGCGTTTTGCTGGCCATTTCTGCTCTGCCATGTTACCTCCCCTCTAATTACGCTCTTAAAAGAAAAGAGGAGGAAATGCATAAAAAATACCTCGTAAAGTGTTTCCCCCGAGCTCAATGACAGCTTTTTGGGCATTGCTTTTGTTATGGCAAACCATTTTTCTCATGCATTTTTAACAGGTTCTTGCCGGAATTTATAAATCTATAAATATTTATGTTGGTTTTTGTTTCTATCTTTGCAGATCCAATTAATTGACAGAGCTTTTTATATAAATATTTGGTAAGATATGAAAATTTTTCAGACATTAAGAGTTCGTTGTTAAGCTCAGTTTATGCTTGGCAGCCAAATGAAATAACTGAGAGAATTATTTTTGGGTCGTTATTAAAATGTTTTCTCCCGCTCTAAGGCGAAAATAAATAACACATATTTTGCATTTAACAAAATTTCCCTGGATAGTTTAAGCTTCAACTTTATTTTCTGTGAAATACAAGAAACTTTTTCCCAACAATTTGTCTACTTAAATTCTGATGGAATGCTGCAAATGATTATAACTTTTCGAACTATTACTGGCCAGTGCTGATCCTGCAGCAGCAGCATAATGCCAAACCCAAAACTCATTAACTATCCGTGGCAAGTTTCGCTTTTTAGAGGGCAAATCCCAGCAATTTTAATTGCACGCCGCCGAATCCGGTCGCCGCAGAATATGCAACGCTCTTTGGCTCCTAATTGCAGGCATTTGCCATCCGAAAATGTGCTTGCCCAATGAAGCAGCACCCACAGCGTACCCCACAAAGTACCCCTAAAACGCGGATCTCAAACCCCTCTGGAAAGAGCGAAAGATGAAGAAAATGCAGTCGCAGCCCAAATGGAATGCAATTTAACATTTTGTGCGACGTTGGCGCGAAAATACTTTTCACTTGGCTCTCTCTCTCTCACACTTTTCTTTTGATTTTTTGCCCGCTGATTAAGCGGCATTAAGTATGCTCAGCTCATCTTAGTTCTAATCAGCACGACCCCTCAAACTCCCATCCTGAAAACCCGCATCAGTCTTCAACCAGAGCAAGCGCTTTTGAAGCAAAACACACTGAAAACAAATTAATTTTTTCAGCGCTATGATTTTTGTTTCAAGGTTTTTTTCATGGTTTTTTGGAGCTTATAGGAAAATAAATTATTAGTATAATACATTATTAGTACTTCTTTATTTGCTCAAGAAATTGCTAACTCTTAAAAATGTTGTCAAAAATAGGCTGGGTATTTAATAAACTAAAAAAATATATATAATATTATATAATCAATTAAATACAATGTGCTGCCTTAAATCGCTAGGTGTTTGAAATCCGTTTGAAATATGTCTAAAAGAATGCAATACTATTTAATTGTATAATTTTCAACACGTTTTAAAGTGATTTATGTAGCATTATAATTATAATTAAATGGTTTTTATAAATTAAAGGTTGAATAAAAATCAAATAGGTACAATTATAGTCACAATGTTTCAAATACATTCTTTTACATTCTTTATAAACTATTATTATTATTATTATTACACTTATTTCTAGTTTTTTTTTCTGTGCAGGTTTTCGTTGATTTGAAATCGTGTTCAGTTTGAAAATTGCATTTACGGAATGCTTTTGGCTGCTGGTTTGGCGGGAAAACTTTTACGTTCGCCTAATTAACTAGCTTGAACTGATTGTGGGCGTGGTTTCATAAATGTTTTAGCCACAAGTTAATTGCTGATTAGTTTAGAAGGTTTTATAGAATATTTACTATTTATATAGCAAAATTGGTTATCCTTTTCTAAGGAAAGTAAAAGTATACGCGACGAAATTATAGTAAAATTTCTTATTGATAACTAACCATTGATAAATCCAAATATCAATCTATGTATAAAGAAACTACTACTCAATGCAAGTACCACGCCAATTCTAATAGTACAACTTTATGTCAAATGCCATATTCAAAAACTAATTGAAAATTGTAACTAGAACTCTGTTTAGTTTAACCCATTTATTGACATAAAATGCATTCACCTAATTGGCTCTAAATTACATCGATCTTCTGTTGGTCCTATTGCAATTATCATAAATATAACGTACTAATTGAATGCAAGCAATCAAATTTGTCCCTTTAACTCCCCCACTTTTGTCATACCAATCGATGGTAATTTAATTGATGAAACATAACCAGACCAAAGGGTGCTCCTTCCAGAAATTCGAGCTTGTTGATGGACAAAACCACAGGAACACATTGCTGAAGGGCCCGCACACGTTTGTGGGTCAGGATGGGTGGGTGGGTGGTCGAATGTGGCCAAAGGGGGAGGGCTCCACCGTCCACTCAGTTTACCCTTGCTTCGGAAATTGAGCCACCCAAGCAATTCTCAATTAAATTCCGCTCCTGTTGTGGCTGTTATGAATGCCAAGACACGTTCTAAGCGGCGACGGTGCTGCGATGGTGGTGGAATTTGCAATCGCTTCACACCACCTCCTGGTCCCTCTCTCTGTGGAAAATCCCACCCATTTGCTCCACGAACGCGTCTCTAATTTGCATAAAAAGGTGAGATTGTGCACCCCCGTTTTTGGCCACTGGCGAAAATGGCAACCAACTGTTGCACGAGCTGCCTGAAAAGGGGTAAATAACACAACAGAGGCCTTGCAACCACCCTCCACTCGGCATTGATTAAATTTTATAATTTTAACGCACAATTTGCCCCGATAAATTTCATTCGTTCGTGGGTAGAGCCATGATTTGTGTTGAAATGTGTTTTGCTGCCCAGGGAAATCCGCTCACAAAATGGAATAAATTAGTCATTGATCAGCGCTTTGTTTATGGGCAGACCCAAAATTAATTTACAAAATTATTTCCACTAAAACGGTTTTGTATTTTGGCACGTTTTCAAATCAAAAATGATTGTTTTAAAATAATTTACATGTATCCCAATATGTAAATTTTTACTGCCCTGTTTAATGGAATCAAATTATTAAATTAAACTTAGTTAAAGAAGGATCATGTCCAGTAGGACTTTAAATTGCATTTTAAATAAAGTTTCCAGCTGTGGAGAACAAACATTTGTGCGAGTGCTGATTTGAATTTAAATGTCCTAAAAATGTGACTCACTTGAGCTCTCTAGTTGTAACCCATTTAAACATTTAATTTTCCTTCCTCTCGTTATTTGGAGAGAAACCGAAATTTAATTTCGTAATTGAATGGTTTTTCCCTTGCTCTGGCTTGGCCCTGTCTTCCTCACATGCTCCTTGTTCACCCTTTTCCTCGTGCTCCCTCTTTGTGTTTTTGCCAATAGCAATTTAATTGAAAATTTATCAGTTTCATTTGCATATGGTTCGGTTCTCCTCGTTTTCCTGAAAATGACATTCCTGCATGCATTTGTGGACCTTTTGAATGGCAAAAGCCAACAAATTTCCTACGCACACTCAATCTTTATAACTTCTGTTGGCCCTGAATTTTGAATTCTCTCTGTCTCTTGCTCTTCACTTTTTTTGTTTTTATTGCAGTTTTAGGTTCTTGTGAAACGAAATTTAAGGTGCTTGTGCATCTCGTTGTTAGTTTGTGATTTCTAAAAAACATTTTCGTGAGAATACATTAGGTTTTGTTTTAGGTATAATTTATGGGTTTATGCTTTGAAAATGTATTTTATTGTAACTATTAAATTCGAGATTTTGTTAATAGGTATTTTTTCTGTCTTATTTTTTTAATTTTATTTAAAGTTTTGGTTTAAAAATACCTTTTATTCGCTATTTGGATCTCCATCTGTAAACCAATATTTAATTTTCTGAATAAAAACTTGAAGTTATCCTCGCATTTATTTCCTTAAATTAACCTTTCTTAATGCAGCTGCATATTGTCGCCTTAATGATGACATCTTCGCGTCCTTAACACCCTTTTTCACTTGCTATTGACAACGTGAAAAGGTTCACATGCCATCGTTAAAATATTTGCGGTGGTTCCCCTCAGCTTCACACACACAGGGCCAACATTAACTGACTGTGTCGTACTTTGTCGCTTAATTGACACTGTCACTGTGTGTGGGTGTTCGCTCGCTTATTAATTTATTTTTATGCTTAATAACAGGCGCATTTTGCGTGGCGCCATTGCAGCGCTGACGCCAGAAGAGGGGAGAGAAGAGCACTGAAAGTCGCTGATAAACCGGGCCACAACAATGGCACCGCAGAGGGGCTGTAAATTAAACTAAGTTGGCATGCGCCACCCTGCTGCCTCGTCATTATCTGTGACGCAGTTTGATAGGGTTATTTATCGAATGTGAATGGGGCAGGAATAGGTTCATAAATCTAACCGATTTCAGGCGAATAATTTCAGTACACCTTGTGTGTCCAGTCTTTAATCACCTGTATATGCCTCATCATTTTCGTACATTGTGGCTCGGTCTGGCTCTATCTTTAATGCGTGAAAACAATTAAAGCCTTGCGGTCCAGAAAGCCACTTCTGTGGGATTATGGATATCGTTAACTTGGCGTCCCTCGTCTCATTCGCCGGTCGTTTAATTAATAGCAAGCTGATTAATTAGTATTTGTGTGCGCGATATCCTCTGCCACAAGGGAGTCCCGCCACACCAGAGGGCTATTTCTGGAGTGCGAGTGAGCATTTTCTGGTTTAAACAGCGGCAATTGCATTATTTCCATCTATAGTACATTGCACGCAGATGCAGATGCAGATACAAATGCAGATGCAGGGCAGGGCAAAGGCAATGGCAATGGCAATGGTCGTTGGGCAATGCAAATGGCCATTAATTTCATTAGTTGATTGTCGTCGTCATGGCAATTCCCTTTGTGGATTTTATAATTGCCCGAACCGCATGTTGGTCGAAAAAGTGGAAAATAGGGGCTTCCACAAAGTGGAATTATGCACATGGTGCTTTTGCCTGACAAAAATTGATTGGAGTGGGTGTGAAAATGGCGAAATGCTGTTTGTTTTGCGGCGTGAATTCCCTTTAAAAACTTTCGAACATTCATAGCACAAAATTGAATTGTATTGTTAGGGCGACGGAAGTGGTAAATAAACAAGTTGTGCCTTTTTTTTGTGTGGGCCACAAATTTGCCTATTTAAGTGATGAAACAGAGGTAATAATAATTTTCTTTATCGCGCATTCCGCTTTTATTATTTATTGGCCCCCTGAAACACACACATATTGTTTTCTCATATCCATCAAATAAATTCAATTTATTTCAAGCAGCCGGAAGCACGTGGCAGGGATTTTTCCCTAGCCAAGGGATTCCCTTCGTACTCTCTTCTCCCCTATCTACCTTTTTGCTTCCGTTTCGTTTATCCTTCCCACCAATCGCTTTGCTGCAATCGAAACTTTTTAGATTACCCTCGAAAGGGAGCACCCTCACAAATTTTATATGGAATTATATTGCATTTTTATTACCCTACCGCACACACACATATATAAATTTTGTCAAAGCAGCCGCCGGGCACGTAACATTTTAAAAAACAATTTTGGCTTGATACAATTTCTTGTATTATCACCAAAAATGTATGCAAACACAGGAAGGAGACGGGGCAACAAAGAAAAAAAAAGAAGGAAAGAAAAAGGAACCGCAACGGAAGGCAAAAAATGGTACCCGTACAACGGGGCGTATGGGCGATTTTATTTGCATGCGTGCGCCTCAACGGTCGCCCTGAGGCTGCTTATCACTTTATATGTGCGGATGTCTCTGTATTGGGGAGCGAGTGTGCCAGCCTGGGTTTGTGTGTGTGTGGTATAAAGAATTGGGGGACTGTGAATGTGTCTTTGTCTTGAAAGCAATCAAAGGAGTAGTTCCGCATCACGTATACGCCACCGTAACAAGGGAAAACTCTGATAAAGTAATGAATAAACATAAATAAAGATTTAAGAATTTATGTTTTGTATTTAAAACTTTACGTTATAAGAATTCTTATTTGGTTGTGATTAAGCATTATCTTAAGCTTCAAAATTAATACCTTATATTTCTTTGAACATACATTTTATGTTCTCTAAAATAGGAAAGTATTGTGCCTAAGAAGCCTAGAGTTCTTTTGATTAAGAAGTTGTTGTTTACTTAATTAACTCAGCTTTTTTTTCAGATAATTAATTAACTCAACTAACTAAAAATTTCTGAACCATTTTCTGTGCTCCTTTAAATGACTTAGTAAAACATTTAACTTAACTAAGTAGAATGTAAATTTTTGTTCAACCATCAATTAAATTTCATTACTGCATAATTTCTTAAAATAACTTATTAAGCTTATAATCCTGCCCTAAAATGTCCCTATAAATTCTGTTTTGTTACATATATTAAATATTATATATATTTACTCATGTCAAGGCGAGACAAAGTGACAGGGCTGTAAATAATGTCAGGCCGTCTTATCGAATATCTGGGCGAGAGAACGAGGGACGCGTGTGCCTGCTCAGCCGGAGGGGAAGTTGTTGTTTATTGTCTGACAAGATGGCGCCTTTAATGCGTTTTCATGCCTTATTTAAAATGATTTTCAGTTTACCACTGAGGAAATTGCTTTCATTTATTGCCTTTTGTTTTTCACTTACACGAACGAAAAAGCTATCTCTTGGCACCTGTTGCCGCCGAGGTAAATAATGTTTGAGGTGACTTCATTTTGATGCTCAATTAAATGCGAAAAATTCCATAAAGGAAATCTCAGAGCCGCAGGAAAATTTAATTTTCCGCCAGAAGGAAATGAAGGAAAGAGTGAGAGAGACCACACAGTTAAAACTCAATATGTGCGAAGGGGCGAGACATTCAATTAATGGACTGGAATACATACACTCAGTTGAATTAGTGGCGAACGGCAAAAGACAAACATCAATGTGTGAGTGAGTGGGGATGACAGATGACGGAGGGAGCGAGACCGGGAGGGATGCCATGGCCAATTCCCCGAACTCAAAAGGAAGCCAAAGCCCAAGAAAACCGCCCTCGAGGCTCTCGAAGACAAAAGCGTAAAAGGAAAAAGTTCAACATTGGTTTGAAAGGACGGGACGGGGCTGGCAGGACGGAAGAGCATGACAGCTCAGCATATTCTGAAATGGAAATGGGTAGAGTACTCCTCGGTTCTTGGCAGGAATAAGAAATGGACACATACCAAAGAATTATATGCAGATACTAGGAAGGTCAAGAGAATAGGAAGAATAGGAAAATGCTTTTAGGATTTGTTTACTGATAGGGTAAAAATAATATTATTATTTAATAATATACCAGAGTTGAAAAGGGGTTGCTTTGGGTTTTAAAAAGCATAAAAGAAAGCTGAAAAAGTTTGTTAATAAATAATAAATAAAGAGCTTTAAGTTAGATTATACTTGGGTACTTGTTAAATTTAGCTGTTGTATTTATATTAGCACATTTTACCTAGGTAAATACTCTATTTAATTAAATACGTATTACCTATTTATAAAGTAGATTAAAAGCTCTTCGAAATAAATATCTAGAATATAAACTGTTATTTTAAAGGTGTATTACTACCTTCACTGTTATTGCCACCTCTGCTGTCTCTGACTTAACATTTCAATAAGTAAAACTTCTGAGTGCAATGATGTTGCATAAATTGGCGATTAAGAGAAGATATATCCAGATATACCGGAATATATGCACATATACATATGTATAAACAGCCCTGGAGAGGAATCAATGTCAGTGTGACGCCCTTTGATGTTGTGGGCGTGCCCGGAGGCGAAAGTAAACTGAATCTTATGTGTAATTGAATGTGTGCCTGGTTGATTGTGTGTGTGTGTGTTCAACTAAGCCGGCTAAGACGCCCTCGACTGTGTCATGGATTGTTTAGCATAAGTTGCCTCTACATTCCATTTTCTCCTCTTTTACCTCCCACAAATCGCTCCTCCCCTCGCTCTGCCTCTTTATGCAAATGCTCTGGCACTTTATTGCTTTTATTTATGTAATTTGTAGCATCTTCTTGTCATTTACCAAGACAAACATTTGCATTTTCCAACTTTAGTTCAAGTGGGAATTCCTCAAAACAGCGAAAAGTTTGCGCTTGTTTTTTAATGACATTTTCTATGGACAACTCAAAGGCATTTGCGGGATTTAGTGTGACAGTGTTAACTGAAAAGAATTTTAAATATTTGTGGGTCAATTCAATTTATAGGCATGCAGTGCAGATACTATAAAAATATATTAAATGTTTTTATTTAAATATTTTGTAGGTATTTTTCTCTATTAAATTTAAACCATTTTATATGATATTTTATTGTAATGTATATTAATTTTCCCTTATTTGTACTAATAACTTTTATAGACGTTCATTAATAACCTTTTAATATCTTTAATTTCTTTACAGGTAAGCGGTCCTTATAAATATCAACCCGACTTAAGTGAGTCCTTTTATAACACTTATTTAAAATCTACTAAAAAATAAATCTTACTTATGTAGCTTAATAAATACAACTCCAAAAGTAGTCACAGAGTTTGAATGATATAAGAATTAGACGCCTTCTTTTTATATCCTGCACACACCCCAAAATGGCCGCGGCAGACATATTTTTTGCTAGTCAGCAAAACTGTTTAAAATGGAGCAGACGACGCAACAAAAGAGGCAGGACCAAAAAGGATAACATTCGGTGATAGAAAGCAGAGGGCGAGACACTAAAAAAGCGGAAAGAAACAGATGGCAGTCAGACAAAGTAGACTGGCAGGACCCGCCTCCCAGGGTTTTTATTGTTATAGAGCAGTGTGTGTGTGGGAGGGTGTTGGGCGTGGATGTTATCCCTTTTTGTCGCCAAGCCTTTTGGCTCTTCCGTCGTCTGCGGATCTCCGGAATCTGAGACACAATCTGAAACAGAATCGCCGCCTCAATCTGAATCCGAGGGCCCCTAGAGGGAGAAAGGCATCAATCACGTTTTTTCACGGACTTTGGGGGCCCAACACTTTGGTATTTCCACTTCATTTTTGTCGATTTCGTGGGCAATCAAGCGCAAATGCCCACGGTAAGCCTGAGTCCTCGCTGACTCCTCTCGTATTTATTAAGTCATGAAAGGGCGTGAAAACAATTTCGCTTTCACTCCCACTTCTCTTCAATGTGATAATCGTCATCATCATCATTATCATCATGGGACTGGCCATTTTGCTGCATTTTTCAGCCAGCCAGAATCTGTGTAAATTCGCCTCGCTTTTATTCCCTTCTTAACCAATTTAATTTTCCGCATTTGATGTCCTATTTATGCTTCATTGAAGCCGTTTTAACCGTGTTTGGGCCTGGGCTTCCTGGAAAATCAGGAGAAGGTTTTGTGGTTTTTATATATGTCTCAATGGCTTCCCGTTGCGGGGCAAGCTGTGAAAACCATTTATTAATTTTCCAGGAAGGTATCAATGTTTCAAAAAAGAAGCAATCCAAATACAAATACAAAGTATGGGCAATATTTAGACTCTGTGATTGGCATTTTAATCAATATAAATATTTCGAAATAAAGGCAGCCTAACCATTGAATTTCTTTGGAAAATCTAAACTTTTAGCTAGAAGATTAGTCTTATAACTTGCAGCAGTTCTTTGGACTTTTGCTAGTTATATTTTCATTACAATTCCCCTCAGTGAATATATATTTCCTTGCCAAACTTTCTCTCGTAAAATTATGGCCAGCAGAATCGGAGGGAACAGAAGTCCAATTCGTGGCCCCGAAAAATTTCCGCAACATTTGCACCCTCCATGATAAAGGAACATTTTGCCAACTGACCGAAGGCATTTAAAGTTTTCCTTTTTTCATTTTCCAGTTTTCTCCCTTCTGCTTGCATTTTTTTATGATTGTCACGACTTTTGCCCGGCTCATCTGGCATGTCCATCAGAATGAGAGCCCGAGGCGGGGCTACGACTCTCATTAGTTGAACAACTGAATTTGCCGGGGGCAAAACTTTGAGGGAATCGGTAGGGGGAACTGTGTATATAGATGGATGGGATACTTGCCTTGGCATTTCAATCACTGAGGCGGAAGGGGAAAAGTTGTTCCTGCAGCAGAACGCATACTAAAAAGGCCACCAGCTAAAAAATGTTGGCAGGGGAGAAAACAACTACAACAAAAAATTGGAAAAAAGAGGCAAAGTTGCGCCAAATTGAATTCTGTGCAAAAAAAAGTTGGCCTGCGATGAGAAAATCTTTTAATTCAATTGGCACTGCGCTGAAAGCTCTGAACTTGCGTTAAATTATTGACGTCTTGTTGTACTAGGCGTATACTTAATAATTTTCCATATTCCGGTGTCCTTTTTTTTTGGGTCTTTTTTGCTTCCGGAAGTCGCAGATTTGCCTGCCAGTTGCAGCTGCTGCTTCTTCTGTTGCTGGAGCGAAACGGAAATGAGAAGTCATGGGGCATTTATCCCGGAATCCAGGATCTCTCTCTCTCTCTCTCTGCCCTTCGCCTCATCTTTTTCCTTTCGAGGGTTCTGCTTTATTTTATTATTACATTTCTCCTTATTTTTTATTTTTGGGTCCTGGTCGCTCCCACTCACATTTGCATATCAATTTGTTCGCATTCGTTCGTGCTTGGTCCGTTCTTGCCGGCATTTTCCTATTTCCCTATGCCATTGCACACTTTTGGGAGTCCTCGCCGAAGTGCATTTTCCCATTGTGTTGTGCGAAACGAAACGTAATCAGGCAAAAATCTGTCTAGCTTTTAGTTTTGTCTTCGCTCGGGGAGTAGTTCTTATGGGTTTTTCGGCTCTCAGGATTTTCCGGATACGAAGGATATTCTAATATTTTAGTGCCTTGTTTATTTGCCATTCGGTGTTCGGTGGTGCCTTGTGCTTTGTTTGCTTATCGCTTCTGACAAATGGCATCTGGCTGTGGGGATTTGTGTGCTCGGTACGGTTTTTATGGAGACTCCGGCTGGCTCTCATCTAAATTTGTCTAATATTTATGACGCATAAATCTGCGGGGATTTAGCAAAGATTAAGTGCGACTGTCGAGTCTTGATTAATGTCAACCAGAATGGCTAACAAAGATTCTGTTGACTGGCCTAATATTAAGTGGGTCTAGGTAAAAATGAGGTTTTTTTATTTTTCCCAATTAGTCTCTCCAATTTGAATGCAATATTTCAACCCCTGCGCACATTTAAAAAATTCGTTCGTTATTTTTACCAATTTTTACCAATGCCAAATTGTCGCCCAACAACAAAATATAAAATAAAAATGGAAAATGGAAATAAAAACTGCGAAAATCTCCAACAGCTAAATGGAAACTGTCGTTTGTTTTGACATTCCGCTAATAACTGAAAATTAGGGTTTCCGCAGCCAGCGGAATTGCAACTGACAACAGAAATGGTAGAAAAATGTGTGTTAAATGGAAAATGGGAAAAATAACAATAAAAAGGGGCATGTAGCCATGGCGAAATACTAGATGGAAAGGAAAAAAGTATGGAATAAACACTTGGATAAATATTTGTGAATATGTTTTAAAATACTGAAATCTGTGAGGTTTTGGAAACGCTTTAAAAGTTTTAAAAAAATTAATATACTAAAATTTAAGTCTTATACAAAAGTTAACCTTGAATTTTATAGCTTTTGTTTAAGTTTTATAATGTTCTGAAAGATAATATATAATAATCCTAGTTTATACTTTAGTTGCTACTTGTAAATTAGGTATATTAATTATATTTAAAAAATGTTTACTGTGTTTGTTTTGTAAAAACATTGTGGAATTTTTCTTTTATATCATTTCTTGTACTGTTTCATCCGGTGCTTACAGCTTAGACCGCAGCAAAGCTGCATTTAAAAATTGTTTACTTGTGCAATTTAGCCACTTATAGTGGTTGCCTGCTGTTGAGTTTTTCCGCAGAGTTTTTGCATATGCATGAGCCGCAGGATCTCCGCCAGGATAACTCGGCAATATGGCGACACTAAGCTTTGCACTCGAACAACACAATTGGTGCATTGAAGAGGAATTTGCGCGTTCGCTGAATCAGCATAAACACACAGAACCAAGGGAAAAAAGGGCAAAATCCCAGCCACAGCCCAGGCGAAGTGTGATTATGAAGCATTCTGCAAATATTAAACTGCCGAGCAGGCGGGGCAGGCTTACGGCGAACACTTAGCCAAAGTCGACTGATATTCCCCTGAGCTGCTAACAAGCAATACCAGAAACTGGTCAACACTCACAGCAAAAACTATTTGTCATGCAAATGGCAAAGGGAAAACAAGCGAAAAACTTTTGCCCAACAACAAGAAGTGGGAAATTGTAACGGGCGTAAACTTTCTAATTGTCTAAATTACATAGACACCGCACAAATTACACACGCACACAGCGACAGCACCTACGACCTAATGAATAGGGGCTGAAAAGGGGGTGGGTTTCAAGGGGTTTTCCACTGCGGCTGTTGTTGTTATTCTTGCTGCGGCCAGCGGTGGAGGGCTTTGGCCCGGCTTTGCAGCTTTTCGCTGTTAATTTTTATTGACACTGCCAGTTTGGTTTATTCCAGCAAAGTCCCCTTGTTTGTTCTATGTTTTGTTTTGTGGGGAATTTACAGGGATTGTTTGTAGGCTTTTATTTTTGAAGTGCAGTGTAGTTATTTGAATATTTAGTTATGACTATTTATACTATGGTGCTCTACAAATTACAAAGATTATAAAAACACCTAAAAAAGTGTCAAAAAGTACTCAAATCAATTTGTAACGTACCAAGTTCCGTGTAAATCGGGTTTTCTACTAAAATCTCTATGGTTTTTTATTCTATAAATAAACACAACTAAATTATATGTTCTAAAGGTAAAACTACTTTTTTTTTACTTAGGGAATGTTTTTGGATCTTAAAGGGATTTAAAATGTGATTTTTTGAGCAGAAAATAATTTAATTGCTTTACTATGTAAGTTATTATTATCTCCTTGGTCTTTATTAAAAGAATCGTGTACTATACGTGTTTTTAAAGGGGTTTTCATAACCTCTTTAGGTTGTCTGACAACAGTTTCATAACCTTTAATCCTAGAGCCCCCATTTGAGCCAACAATTCCCCTTAAATTATCTTAATTTCGGATTCTCGCAGCCTTGGCATGCATCCCGAGAAATGTTCTGCATATTTTTTGGGGCGTGCAAAATATATTAGCGCATTGAAATCTCTTGTGTGCGAGTTCGCTCTCGCTTTGTGGGCCTGTCATTTGCCACTTTTGGCACATTTGTTGTATGCGTGAACTCTGTCTTGCTGTCTCTCTCGGCGGCCTTCGGGTGCTGTTTGGCCATCGCATTCTATTTCCCCTGCGAGCACTTGGCATAATAATGAAAAATTAATCGGCAAAAATCCGCACAAAAAGCACCCATTGCATACATTTCGGCGCCGGGCTTAATTGAAATGACGACAATCGTCGAACAGGCGCCGCCGCCATGCCGCCCAAAAGGTGTAAGTGAGAGGGGCGAAGGTAGTAGAGATGAGAGGTAGAGGGAGAGAGGGACAAAGAAAGAGAGCGCGAATAGACACGCATAAATTTTGCACAAACAAGCGAACAAGGTCCCTGAAAGTATGCAGCAAGTGGTGCATACTAATAACCTGCATGATACAGACAACAAAAATGTTATGTATTTTCGGGGAAGGCGTAAATCACTATGCATTTTTAAAACACCTAAAAACAATGCCAAAAAATATGTAACAAACTTAATATTGTCAAAATGAAAATTACTCTGAATTTTGCACATTTAAACATTTAATTGCATACTTTTAAACACTTTTTTAAAGGTTTTAAAAACCGTTGTGATTTCTGGATCATCCACGATTCTTTCTTTTTAATTAAGCTTATTATTTTCATAATAATCTAAAATAAAAATGAGAAATTCCTTTTTTCTTCAATTCTTTCTCCAAGTATTGAATTATTTCTCCAAGTGAGCCCTCTATGTTGTCGCCTGGTTCTGGTTTTTCGGTGGCACCATTGGCCCCGCGGGTAACTGATGCTTAAACCATCAGGAGCATTGGTTGGTTCTCTCCACCACTGGCTCTGCCCCAATGGTTGCCCTGCCATCGTCACCACACAGGCGATGACTCCATGTGGATTACTCGCCAGATTCCTACGGCTGCTGCTCCCGTTTTTGTGTGCAACTGCAGTTGGCATCAAAAATTTCGTGCATATTAAGTTGTTGATTTGTTGATTTACACTTGGCTTCCTCACTTGCCAGCTCCACACGAAAATTTCCACCAAAAATGTCAACCACAAAAACTGTGATTTAGCTGGAGATGATGGCAATTTGTAATGTTAACACTTAACCTCCATAATTTTCCGGGGTAAAGGGAAACAATTATGAAATCACTGACCATTCAAAGCTTCTCACAATTGTCTCGTAAGTTTTACTTACTACAAATAACATGGCATATTTTTTGTACGATTTTAAAAACACTTATACTTCTTTTGACTTGTCTAATTCATTAACTTATTTATTCCAAAAGGTAACTTAAAAAGACTCACCTTTCATCACGATAGAACAAAACGTTTAAAATTCCTTAGTCATAAAAAAGTACTGAATGAAAAACATTTTCATTATCATTGTCAATGTTAATGCAGCCCGTCAGAGGCGAAAAAAATGCAGCAAAGAATGCCACTCGGCTCAGCTCTTTACTCTTGTTTTTTGCCCTTTTTCCAACAAGGACTTGCATCTTCACCTCCCTCTATATTTCCATCTCCAACAGCTCCCAGTATCATCTTCACCTTCGCCTCCATAATCCTCATCATCATCATCATCATCAGCTTCATCATAATCGCTGGGCTGCTCACCTGTGCCGGTGTTGCATTACCCATCTGCATTTCCGCCAACTTGCAACTGTTGCAAGAAATTGCTGCTGCCACATCCTGTAGCAGACACTGACTTTTCTGGATGGCTTAATAGCTTTTCCCGGGCACAAAGAGTTTCCCCTAGCGACTTGTTGAGTCCTCGAGGAAGCTTACAAAATTTGCTGGAATCCGCCGGCAGTTCAGCTCGATTATTAAACATAAGTTAATAGCGGCTGGGAATTTATGGGAAAGGGTATCTTAAAGAGGTTTATTATTAAACTTAAAAGATAATATAAATCTTATATTATTAAGATATAAATCTTCAAAATAATCTTATAATTCTGAGTTATTTAATATTCACTAAACATCTATATGTACTCTAATTAATTGCTTGCTTAATCTCTTACTCTTAAGGGTATTTCCACCTTCGGCATTTCTTAGTGTGTAGTATAAATTGAGCAAAAAATAAGTCATAATTGTGCATTGTTTTATATGAGCAGCAAACTGAACTTGGAGAGTTGAGTGAGTCTTTGAGTGCCGTAGAGTTTCCCCTTTGCACAGGCTCTTTCTCGCAGTGCCTCCTCGCAAACCCCTTTCCCAATCTCCATTCGGAAAACCCCTTTTCCCGCCAGATTGCACTTGAGGTAGGTGCTGTTGTGTGTGGACGCCTTGAGGCTCCCTTTGTTTTGAATGAATTTTGAATGGACCTTTATTTTCGCATACTTTTAGGCGCTCGCCCCTTTTTTCTGCCATCCGCCAGGTGCTTACATTAAGCGTTATTCAGACAGGTGAATGGATGGATGGATGCTTCAACCACCACCTTCTTTCCACCTGAAAAGGTAATTTCGCAAATGCAGCGGCAAAGAAAGGCTGGCGGGGACAATGGGGGAGGACAGAAAAGCCCTTCCATTCACATGACACATGTTGGTGGGATCCCCTTTCTTCCTTTCGGCCATCCTTGGTCGTTTATCTTTCACTTGGGCCGCAGCAAGTGACCATGCAAAATCAATTAATGCCAGCGAAGCACTCAAATTGCATTGCATCACCGCAAGGCGTTTTCCCAGGCTTTTCCGCTCTCCCATTTTCCAGGGCTTCACTTAATGCGCATTCTTGTTTGCACATTAAAAAGCAATCCGACACTCAAGCCGAAACGAAATATGCATACCTTGGCTCAGGATAATGCACATATATATAGTATACCGTCCCATATATATGCACTCGTATCATGCGAAGCAAGCAAACAATGCGAAATAATTAAAATTCTGTTGGTCAGAAAAGCCCACGAGAGCGTTATCCATGGCATCCAGTTCGGGGGATTCACTACCGCATGGAGGAGTAATAATAACATTACTTTCATCTCATTGTGTTTCTCAGGTAAAAATTTGTTCGTCCGGTAGATGATTGATTGAGGCTTGGTGGGCAAGGTAGACTTTCAATTAAATCTTCATATTGAATCTTAAAATAAGTGATTGATTCTATCAAGGCCGTAAATGGGTTAAAGCAATTGTAAAAGCTGGCCACATTATTTTCTTAAAATTGATTGTAACTGCGAACATTTTGACTGTACTTTCATATGTCCTGATGGGTTTATATGCCAATTCCAGATCTCACATCAACTTTTTGCCTGTTGTAATTCTTTTTCTTGCCAAAACTAAGCAAGGACTGTACTTTTTTGCTGGCAGGCGTCATAGGAACTGTACTTTTTTGCTGGCAGGCATCAAAGGTAAACCCAGCAGCCTTGGATGACTTGGCCAAGCCTAACACAACCTGACAGCTCTCCTGGCCAAACCCCGATGCAAATTCTCACACCATCAGCTTCAGCTGTCAAAGCCATTTTGGTGTGGCTTGGCCTACTTGGTACAGTCACCGCAGTGCCAAATGGCAAATGGTGAAAGGCAAATGGTGGCGGCGCCATGTATGCAACACCTTTTGTTTGGCGATCGTGTGATAATACGCTGTGAAAAAGTGCACCTCCTCTGACGACTCTACTCTTTCGCCTGACACTTCGCTTTCTGCCATTTTCTTTTCCCCCCACATTTTGTTTGGCCAGGCCCCTTTTCCTTTAGCCTTCCTTTCGGTCGGCTAAAAGCGGCTTTCTGCGGGCGTTAACCGAGGCTGTTTTGTTGTTGACTTTGTGCTCCAGTTGCTGGTCGCGAAAAAAAGGGCCGAAGGGGGTGACTTAGTGGGCGTTTTAGTGGCGGCGAGTGCATATTTGCCTTTGTGCAACTATCATTAAACAAGCGAAGCCACCAGCAGAAAACTGCAGAGAAAACTACACACTGGCGCCATCATACAAGCTCACCTCAGTCCACCACACGAAACACATTAAAAGCGAGGCCAAAAGACAAATACCCACACACTTTCCGTCTTTCTCCTTTTCTCTTGCAAAAATAAA
This sequence comes from Drosophila nikananu, assembly GCA_008042635.1. Taxonomy (NCBI): domain Eukaryota; kingdom Metazoa; phylum Arthropoda; class Insecta; order Diptera; family Drosophilidae; genus Drosophila; species Drosophila nikananu. The sequence continues at coordinate 27,157 of VNJV01015141.1, read as the reverse complement.
GCAACAAAGGAGCTGGTGATGGTGTGCGTTACTCCTTTTTCTTGACTACACTCAGAAAACGAATTGAAACTATAGGGAAGAAGATTTAAAAACTACTTCGAATGTGCCCAGATACCTTAAGATTTTGTTGGTATCGTTTTAGCACTGCCACACTAACTGGAAAGTGTGACCTTGCTTACTGCAGATAATAAATAGTTATAATAAAATATATATTACTATACAATTACTATACAGCTATACAATTTCAAGAAATTAAGAACACATTTTTTTAAAATGATGTTTAGAACATAAATTTTTCTGAAGTGTAATCGCCGCCTTTTGACTTCTCGCCTGCAGTTTTGTGGCCTTTTTAAGCTTCCAACTGCCGGAGCTTCATCTGCAGCTTCTTTTTTACAACAGCGGCAATAGCAAGAGCAGCAGGAGAAGTAGCAGTTGCTTCCTTGGCTTAATGCGTTCTCCTGCGGCTTCCTAACATCCAAGCATCCCAACAACCCAACATCCCAGCATCCCAACAACCCAGCATCTCTCTATCCCGGAGTCCTAGCCATAGCTTTTAGCCCTTTCAGTCCTGCATTTGACATGACATTTTGCATAGAGCGGCGATCCACAGGAACTAACAACACTCGCAGGGCAAACAACCACAAAGGATGCCAAAGGATGGCAAAGCAGCAGCAGCGAAGTGTCAGGCTGTTTACCCAAAAAATGCCTCAAGGACTATTAAACCGATGCCTGGCATTGTCATCTCTCTATGCACCCGTCTCTTATTTCCTTACGTTTGTTTTTCCCTTTTTCATTTTTTTCTGTCTCTCCGTCGCCCAGCTGCTTGTGGCTTAAGCAATTTAGGGATTTCTGTTGGGCATTTGAGTGATTTCTGATGGGTGTTGTGTGGCTAGGCCTTGTTTGCTGAGTGAAAATAGATCAGTTTATGATGGAGAAAGCCTTGCGGATGTTATTCCGGTTTAGGTAAATTGCTCGGAATGCAAAAGGAAAGGCAACAAATGGCAGAAAGTCTTTAGGCTGACACGACAAAAAAGGTGCGAAGTATAGGCAACAAAATATCAGAGCGGCTTTAAGCAGAACACGTGTGACAATTGGGCTTAGTTTTGGTATCTGCAACTTAAGAAGTTTTAAAGTTCAACATTATTTTGCTTAGAATAATAAATATATATAAAATAATAAACATTTGCTACATATTGAGTGAATTTTGGGTTGTTGTTACCAAGTCAACTCACTGTGACCTAACTAGTTTCAGCACTTTATTTGTTGACAAGCGCCTTCGACCCCAAAGGCCTTCGCATGGGGCTCTTGGCCCTGTTAAATGTAAAGGGAAACAACGCTTCAATTTGTCTCAAGTTGTCAAGTCGCGCGTTGTTGGTGTTTCAGAACACTGCCATTTTTCTCGCCCAGCAACAGCAACTTTCATCAGCCAACTAGTGCTGACTTTGACACCGTTTTCCACTTTTCGTTAGCATGTGAGCGAGATGTTGCCAAGGAGACTGAGGCAGAGGAGATCACGGTAGGAGCAGGAGCGGGAGAATCCATCCCGCCCACGCCTCCGTTGACATGGCACTTATTTTCTTATTATTAAGTATACGCTTAGTGGGCCGGCGAAGGAGATGGCTATGTGCTGCAGCGGAAGTGCGCCAAGTAATGATTACTTTGTGTCTGCCACTGACAAATGCCGTCAGTCAAAGTCAGTCAGAGTCGAGGAGCATAAGAGCAGGGACGCAGGACACTGTCAGCAGCAGGAGCTTGAGCAGCAGCAGGGTCGGGGTGTTGAGGACAACTCAATGCGGAAGGAAGTTCAAGCACAAAAGGTGCATAGTCAATGTAAAGGAGTCGCCGGTCGTCTGCTCCTTTTTCTTGTGCATTCATGTGCATTGGCTCTCGATGGGATCACAGAGGTGGAGTAGTCTGTTGGCAGTCTATTTCATTGCCCTGCAAGTGAGCTGTAAAAATGGAGCGAGAGAAATGCACACTGCCAGATTTGAATAACTTATATAGTTTTACTTGGAGTGTTCTTTAAAGACAAATAGCCCGTTTTTAATATATTTACAGTTCTCTTGATTTATTTATAGTTTGGCAGAGCTTGTCACTTGAATTTCAGTAGGGGAAAGTGAAAAGCCCCTGAAAATGTCAAGCACAAATTGAATAGTTTTTTATGGTCCATAGAAAGACCTTGAACCGATTACGAGAAATCATTCAGTTCTGGTCGATTGATAGCCGGTCCCTCGCAAAATTCAATTTCCTTTCCACTTAGCCATGATTACCATGGCCCGAACACTGCACACCACCGACTTCCGTCGCTGGCCGTCAAATCCGTCCAAACAACACATCGCCATATCCCTGCTCGCAACCCCCCGACCATCCATCTCCTTGTGCTTGGCATTTCCGCTGTCACTCGCTTTAATTACGCTCCTCACTCTGCTGGCTCACTTTCTGGCCGAGTGACTGGCCAAATCCAGAGATCCAAATCCCTCTCTATCAATAGATGAAATATGCCCGTGGATGCGCTGGGCCCCTGGCCATCATCAGTCATGGGCATATTTTGACAGTGGCATTAGTCAGTCGCTGTACTCGAAAAAAAAAGTAGACCTACGATTTAGGATACACTTTTTCACTTGAAAATTATTCAAATATTAAAATCCGGCTCGAAGGACCAATGAGCTGACTTAAGTTTTTGGTACACCCAATAAATAATAAATGCGGAAAGCGGGTATAATTTAAAAACTTGTAAAGTTATAAAATGCGCATATTCCTATTGCATACATTTTATAACAAAGTATTTTTTCCTAAGTGTATCTAGTAGAGTTCGACCGAAATCGGCTTCAGCCTCGCGTTGATTCTCATTTGCAATCAAAACTTGTCCACGGGGTGACAATCAATGCGATACTGGCTCTTGGCCAGCAGATTCCCTTCGGGACATAATACTGAACTTCGATTTGGCACTGGCTGCCAATATGGAAGAGGCCAGGGCCAGGCCTTTCAGCAACGATGCAAAGTGGCAATCAATATCTTTCCCTATTTTTGTTGTTGTGCCCATCCAATTAATGGGCGATAATAGTAGTTCCTATGTGCATATTTAGGCTTTTTGTCACTTTTTCGTAATAAGCCAAAAAGTTTTGTGGTCAAGTGATTTTTCTCCTCTTTTTTTGGCAAGCCAAATTGGATGTGTCAGTTGCAGGCAATCTGTTAGCCTAATTGGTTTGCGGAAGAAGGCACAAAGATGGCTTTGCAAATTTTTGGTAATTACCAACGTTTTGCCCGAAGCTTTTAATATGAAATGTACTAGGAAAAGTCTACTATACTGTATTTAATTTATAATTAGAGGTGGTTATTATTATGTATTGTTTCCTTTAGGTAAGTTAAGACTTAAATATAAGCCAGTTTAAGTTGTTTACAGCGTTAGGTAATGATTAAAAGGTGAATTTCTTGTATTTCCAACCTCTAATGGGCAGTAATAAGAAACTACTTAAATATTTAATTATTTTCTAATATCCTAAATTTCTTAAATTCTTATTAATAATATATTTGTACCCTCCACGTTGTCCCTTTCAGCATCACATCATCAGCGTGTTGAGTTACCTCGCAGCCAGCATTCCTCGCCACGCCCGCACACCAACAATTGGAAACATCCTCACGCACAATGAAAAACGACGTCGTGCGATGGAGCAGGCAGCCAACTAGCAACAGCAACATCATCAGCAGCAGCAGCAGCAGCAGCAACAGCATCAGCAGAAGCAGAAGCAACATTAGCAGCAGCCACAAACACAAAAGCAGACGCGACAAATTAAATGCTCGACAATTAGGGCAACATGCTGCCAGGAGTTGTCAGCAGAGGGCCACGCAGCAAGAAGAACAACAACAAACAATCATTGAATGTGATATAGGAAATTTCAATTTCAATTGCAATTTATTCAAAACTAGTTTTTTAACGCAATGCAAACCGAAACTTAGCACCAGGAGCAGCAGCAGTAGCAGAAGTAGCATCAGCAGCAGCACCAGCACCAGACACTTGGCAAGAACGAAAGCAGCTCTGCTGTTTATTTTGCAATTTAGTGCCGTAGTTTTTTTATGTAATTATAATGTCGGTTTCGTGGCCGGAAGTGTGGCATCAGCAACAGCAACAGCCTCTGTTCCCTCGGCGCCGCAGCCCCCCGCCTCGTCAGCCCAGGCAGCAGCACCACCACCTCCAGCCCCGTCATCGCTCAAGGTGGATCCATCTGGCCAGTCGCCAGTGCTGCCCCCATACGTTCTCGACTACGAGACGGGCGGCAGGGCCAAGCTGACGCCCAACAGCGGCAAATATGCAAGTTCAGGGACTTCCGGGGGCAACAACCAGATCGCCGGACACTACACACACACCTGGGCAGTGCACATACCCGATGGCGACAACGGCATGGCGGATGCTGTAGCCAAGGACCACGGTTTCGTCAATTTGGGCAAGGTAAGTGATTTAATTTAATTTTCGAAACAGTATTTCAGTTAAACAAGCTTCTCAAATATTCTATTCTATTTTCTAATGAAGGCACAAATCTAAGTCTTAATGAGATAAAGACAGCTCAATGTTTTGGAATGAAGCCATTTCTTTCCAGTCTAATTTTCCAAAGAGAAGTTCTGGCCAACACCTAAGGCCTTGTCTCAGCTCGACTCGTTAGCCAGTTTAGCATATGATTAGAAGAACTCTCCAATGTGAGACTATTAAAAGTTTGCAACACCCGGAGGAGACCAAAACAGAAGTTTCTACGTTATGAAAGGAACATTTTGTCGTTTTGGGAAGCCAGTTGCTACCATATCGTTTGGTTGATATGGCAGAGCCCTGGACAAAGTTTTAGGTGAAATCGGTGCTCTGGCTTTTGCATCCTTTGCCAGTGTGCTTGCTTGTCAGTCACTGAAAACATCGGGGAGACAGGGAAGAGGGGATAGAAAGTGGTGTTTGAAATGCGGGCGCAGGTGCTGCAGCCGGACAAGTTTAATCTGAAAGCATTTCGACCCTGTACTCTCTCAACTGCTACTTTGATACACACACCTTTGGCATCTCCTATTTCTCCAACCTCCCGGAGCAGCAGACGCGAACCCGCTAAGTGACTGTCAAGTTATCCTGGCAATGGGAATGGCCAGCACAAATAGAGCTCAAATCGCCTTGTAATGGCATCGTTTGCGATAAAACAAGGCGGGCAGCTGGGGTAGAGGTGGCCTTAGTATAGATTACAGCTGCCTGGAGTGAAACTCACTGAAAGAAATGTGTGTTTGCTTTTCAAATAAAACAAGTGGGAAAGCTAAACTATACCCAAAGGATTGTCGGTGAAATTTAAAGTGGCATGTCTTTGAAATGGCTAATTTACTTTTTCTAAAATGCTTAAGTTCATAGGAAACTTAAATTAACACAGCAAAAAGGCAAAAGTAAATGGAAATATTGCAATATATCGTAGGAATGTAATTAATATTTACTTTAAAAAAAACAAATCACGCGGCAGTGTAAGAGCAACAAATTCCTCGCACCGGCCCGTCGGAAACATTTCGAGGGTACATTTGAAAGTAAAATGCATTCCGAACAGTTATTTTTGCGGCTGCCAAGGGTTAAGTCACACCTCCCACCTCCTCGTAGCTGTCTGAGCTCCAAATGGAGCTCGGCATTTGGGTTTTTCAATTGAGGAACGCGGGCACGCAGGTGCCGGCTGCCGGATGCCATGAAAAGCTCAACTGTGTCGATTTCCATTATACGGACACCTCCCTTTTTGCTAAAGCTTTGCCAAAGGAGGAGACTTAAGTAGCCTTCGTGTCCGTGGAAATTAGTATCACTCACAATGCCGCTCCGTTGACTTAATTGGCAGAAACAAAAAGCGGGAAATTCAATTTATGGAGGCGCGCACACACAAAAGTTTTGTTGGCACTCTGAACTAGTTGAAGTCCGGAATTTGTACGCCGGAAAAGGGAGACAGACGGGCAACGGGCAACGGAGACCGGAGAATGGCAGATGGCCGGACCGGGGCCGCGAAAGTTAATTGAAAATTAATTTTAAATGGCATTGTTAAAATGAATCCAACTTAAGGCCAACCTGAATGCGCAGAGACACCGGCTCTCTGCAAATGAAATGTGCCATTTTGCATAATTAGATGACGCCCAAAACGGCTGTAAAACTGTAATGAGTTGAGCGCCAGTGGAAGGGGAAATGAATCCTAGACTTTCTGCCTTACTAACGTTTATTAATTGCCAACTTGATTGCTGGCTGAATGAAAAATGAAGGAGGAGTCGTTAACGAAATACTGGTAATACCCTGACTACTTCCTGTTTAAAACACTTTGTTTGAAAGGAGGAATAATAGCAAGTAATGTCGTTAACAATATTAATTGTCTGGGGCTTTGTTTTCACAGTATCATTGTTTCTATTAAATAAAAACTAATTGGTAAAAGTAAACCGGTAATTCTTGACTTACAAAACCCTACAACTTTTTCAATATTCACCATCAGGAAGTACTTCCCCAGAATCATGCGAAAAGTAATTTGTTTCGTGCACTTGATGTATTTCACCCCTAAATCACTCCTGGAATTGCTTCATATATCAGGGATATTACTAAAGTTTATTACTCAAAATGTGAGTTAGCCTGAGCAGCTTCTCACCTTTCCAATTGAAATTAAACGCTTTGGCCAAAAACCCTTCAACCTGAACCTGTTCCGCTTTGCTTCATTCGACACGAACTTGCGAACGAACCCCTTGAACTTTGGCCCTACAGCAGCAAAACATTTGAAACATAACTCGCCGAAAGTGTTGCCAAACATTTCTCACTTGTTCTCGTGTTCGTTTCTGTTTCTGCTTCAGATGTTGTAATTTTTCGTGGGGGAAAGCCAGCCTTGCAACCCCCCATAACTCTGACAAGTGTTAAAAACTAAAAACTAAACTCAGTACTCTGCCAAACAAGTTGCGAGTAGCAGCAAAAACAATTAATAAAGGCAAAAGGATGAAGTAGTGGGAGGTTGCTGGACTTTTTGCCATTTTGCGAATTGCAACTGCAACACACCGTAGTCTCTATATTTGTTTGTTTTGTTTTCCTTGGGGCGGGGAGGCGGAGTAGTGACAAGTTCTGGAACATCAACGAATTCGTTGGTGTGTCAGAAGTTTTAATGAAAACGATGCTCTATGCTCTGTGTATACTCCGCTGATTCTGCAGCCAGTTTCTTGGCTTTCTTGGGCCCATCAAGTTTTCTTCGCGGCGCAAACTTTCCTGGCACCGAAATTATTATGATAAAATAGAGAAACAAAGTTTGCTGGACAACGCCAGATATTTTTGCAATGCTGGAAAACTGAGAAAATGAAGAGGAAACCTTATTAGCTTCTCTGCTAATTTCGTTTGCCTGTCTGCTAATCAGGAAATTGTATTAAAAAAGCAGCAGCAGAGGTTAAATGTTAACATTTATATTGTATTTAGTTTCTCTGTGGAGGAAATTAGGTTTAAAGATGTTTCCGATTAACAATGTTATATAGAAAACACATTGCAAATTGCTTCCAATGAAAAGTTTATGATAGAAACGGAAAACCAAAGCCAGGTAACTGTCTTTCATGTTCTCTTAACTATTATTTTTCTGGAAACCAAAGAAAACAAGAAGCTGATTACTCTAAAGTACTTAGTTGCTTAAATTCAAAGACTATCTTTTTAACTGCACTTTTTATTTTGTTTTGCTAATCCAACCGCTGCATTTTCTTAGAATTTATATATAAAGCAGGCACCTTGATAAGGGTGTCCTTTCAGCAGGTCCTTTACTTTGCTGCTGCTGTTTGTCATTTGCTTATCGGAACTTTAGTCTTCTGGTCCCGCCTCCATTTCATTTTCCCCATTTCAGGGCCCATTGTTCCCTGCTTTTGTACATCAGCGTCATTTACATAACACTCACTCTTTGTCCTCCTGGACTGCAGCTTCTTGGCTTCCCGGCATCTTTCTTCGTCCTTCTTAAGCTTCTATTGTCTTCGTGGGCTCCCTGGACGGCTGCTGATAAATGCTATCCCTCGGCCTCTCATCAATTTAATTGGAACGGAGGCAAAAGCTTTTACCCACGAACTCCTCTCCTCACTTAACTTATTTGCCTTTTCGTGATGATTCTTGCTGTTTTAATTAATTTGCCACTTTCTTGGGCCAATTGGATTATTGATCGAGCGTCAGGCAGGCAGGCAGATTGATTGATTTTGTGGGCCTTTTGGCCTGCGGTTGCAACGCCCGCTTATTGCATTCACGTAATTAAAATCACTGGCAGTCCTTTGGGGACATTCGTTTTCCACCTGGCAGCCCATTGGCACTCAATTCCCCACTACGTGTCTCTCATCTTTGACAAAGGTCAACGTCTCATTAATGAGGTCCTGTCGGAAATCGGAGTCCGGGTCGAAAGACCCCGCCACGCGTATCCCTTAAGCCCCAAGTTTGTGTCTCTGTCCCTGACCCCGTTTTTAACGTTGAGTCTTTTATTTTGGTCTCAGGGGAAACGTACGCAAAAAAAGGTAAACTTTTCAATAGGGCTTAATTGGTTAACAATTTGACAAGTTGTTGGGCACTAAGGTGACACATTCTCTAAAAGGGTTTCAGGGTACGGAGTCCGGAGACCTGGTTAAGCCGGGAAGGACCCAGAATTTGTCGACATTTTTATTAATTATTTCTCGGAAATGTCTTGAAGAATAAGATGCTTCTTTACAAGAAAATAAAAGCATTTATTTAAATTAAAATTTAAGAGTTTCAATGTTTTTTGTTTCCCAGAAATGTGGGAATTTTTAGGGTTTTTTTCGTGGAACCTTAGCTTTAGCTTAACCCTAAAGTTACCTTTTAATATTTATTAAAGAATCCACCGTCAGCAGATCTTTTGCAAACTTTTTAGTAAAACAGGACTCAAGTTTCTAAGCTCTACCTGAAATATAAGTTAAGATGCCACCTTAAACATTAAATCCAGCTATGCACATTTGTCATAGTTCGCAAATTGCATTTATAAATTTAACCGAGCAAGTTAAGTAGTTTTGAGCAGCACTGGCTCAACTTTTAACCCCAGTTGACAAATTTCCCAAATATTTTTTTGCACTTTGCATGCGGAGAACTTTTCCAGCTAAAGTTAAATACTGCTGCAGGTGTGTCTGTGTGTAAGGATATTTTTGTATTTGCGTATATATATCATATATGCCAGCAGGCAGGCGTTGTTGTGTGTGTTTGCGTGTCCTTTGTTCGGATTTCGCGTGGCTGTTAGGCGGATATCGTTGATAAATTTTAAGTCAGAAACTCGGAAAATATTTATGACTTAACTTTTGTTTAGTAACAAGGCAACACGCAGGCCAACTCTGCTCATATGTAGATATCTCTGTTTCATCCGCCCCGCCCCCCTGACAGGATATCACAATTGTCACAGAACTTGGATCCCTATGCAAATAGCAAAAACGCTGGCATGGAGCTGGGACTGGGACCGGGGACTTGCACAACTTTAATCACATAACATGGGGCATGCCAGAAGTTTACATAATTTTCAGACTTTTTTGCCAATGATCCTGGAGGAGGCTTGGCCAACTTTTGCGCTGCAGTGGGAGAGAGTCCTTCCCTCGCTCCTAATTGAATATGTAAACCCGAAATGCGATTGAGTGTGAAATGAGCGAATCGATCCAAGTAACTGAAACCGAATTTATCCTCGTACTCACCAGCCACCCACAAGCGCGTATCTTTCGAGCAAAGTTTCGCACACACGCAATCGAACAGACAAGTTGCCGGGTGGCGTAAATACATACATATTTCATTCCACTTCTCCCCCTTTGTGTTGCGTCGTCGAGTGAAATTAAGTTTAGTACTTTTGTGCCGCAAATGAATCAATGATTGAACCAGCCACTAGCAGTGGCAGTGGCAGCTCCGGCTGCTCCTGCGCTGCGGAAACTTTTTGTGCATTTGGCAATGCTGCGATAAAGTTCTTTCGAATAGAGCTAATAAATATTTCGCAATTCATTGGCAACTTTTTGGCCAGAAATTTGCATCGACCCCGATGCCCGGATTCAATTGGCCTGAAAAGAGGAGTTCCCGGAGTGAAGGCCATTGTTTGGCCTTTAAAGATGGCCAACCTGCAGTTTAAATATACAATTTAAGGACCTCCTGACCTGCCTGTCTGCCTGCAAGGAGCAACTTTGTTGGTAACGCTGATGAAGCTGATGTTTATGCCCCTCGACAGGCTGTTAAATTAATTAGCTAAATTTATGGGACAGGCGCGTCGGAGCATTTTGAGTAACGAGACCTTGTTATCGTGCTAATATTTCACTTTTAAATAATTGAAAGGTGCGGAGGTTGAGGCTATTCAAAAAATATGTACATACATATATGGCAATATTTCATATTTCTGCTAGCTTTTCTTATGCTCTACATAAGTCATTTATTGAATAACTCTCTACATAACAAATTTGCTCACTTTTCCTGCAATTTTCCTATCAAACACATTTGCCTAGCTTAAATAGCAGCTCTTCTGCTGAAACCCATTTGCATTGAAATAAATTTCTTATCCCTCAGCTATGCACGAACTGCATAAATATTATAGATTTCCTTTCCATCAAAAGTTCAATCATCTCGTTCATCATCAGCTGCGAAAGGGGAGCACTTCACTTCACTGAACTGACCCGGCTCAAAGGAAAATTTACTCTTTCGCACTACGCCCCGGCCCGCGCATTACAAATCATTTTTATTTTCCATCTTTTTTCACCATATTTTAATGCATATTTTGGGGCGTCTCTTTTGCGTTTTCTAGTCCGTCCCAGGTTTATTATTTTTTTTTTCGGCAACAAAACATGAATAACGAGATGGCAAAGTTGGGAAAAACCTTGCGTAAAAAGTTGTTCCAGCTTCGCTGCTTCGTTGTTGTTAACGCCCAATCGCATCGTGTTTGCTTAGCTTATCTTTTCGGGCTGCTGACAGTTTTTTGTTCTCGCACTCGCAGCTCTTCGGAGGAAAAGCTGTGGCCAAAATGGGAAAATAAAAATATTTGTAAATGGAAATCTTAAGGAAGACAAGCCAAAGTAAACGGGCGTTTTTCGCCCCGGCTCAGCCACGCCTCTTACTTAGGCTTTTTGTCCTTCCGAAAATGCTTTCACGATGTACTGCCTTTCCTCATCCTCATCCTTTCCCGCTTACGTATGCAGGCTAAGAATCATTAGAGAATCGCGCTTTCCCTTTGTCCAGCTCTGGGTGTCCTTTCATTTCTTTTTTCAGTATTTGTATTTTTTTTTTTGTTTTCCCGCCTGGACACGCCCTGTCTTTTGTCTCAATGATCTCCTCCCTTTTGCTGTACGCCAATTGGCGTTTGAGCCTCAGTCGAGTGGAAAATTGCTAATGGCCAGGCCAGCAGCTTTGCCACAACAACAACAAAGGGAAAATTTGAAAAAGGCAAATAAAAAACCAAACTGTGACTTCTGGTAAATGGCCACGCTGTGATTTTAATTAAAAGTCGCCAGCCAAGTCACAGCCAGCAGGAGGGACAATCGAAGTCAAAGTTGACTTGATTCTCAGGGTCCCTTTAATTGCCCTCCCAAAGCGATGAAAAAATGTGAAAAAGCAAAAGCGAAACTCGTAAATTTATACATTGCTCAATCAAGTGTTATAGAGGGCTGGGAGAGGGCTAAAAACCTTGGTGAAATCACTGTAAATATTTCCCCAGCATAAATATTGAAAATTTTCCGCTTTCCGTGTATAGAATTTCGCCCTTTTTTCCCCCCACACAATAGAGCTTAGCCAAACAAATCGTTAACGATTGCAGTCAGTTTCAGCATGGCGAGTGAGGCGGTGGATCTGAATCAAATCAACACTTTCCGCTTGATTAGGCCAATATGGAAATTTGATATTTGACCGCTGACGACAGCTTCGAGGGCAATTATGAAATATTGTTGAAATATTTGGAAAGGGACTTTGTTTGCAGCAATCCTGCGAGGAAATTAAAGGGAGATAAATTAAAACAAATTGAAAGCTGTTTTTATTTCGTTTTATTTATGTATTTTTTTGTCCTAAGAAACACAAGACATAAAAATTTGTTTAATAATTAAAGCCCCACTGAGATTATTAATAAACCCATTTTGATGTTGCACTCACGCAGTTTTATTAATTTTCTGTTAAAGGTTTAACTGAAAACAAAAAAGGGAAATCATATTGAAAAGCTTTAATGTTATTATCCCTTAATAAAATAGAATTAAAGTGTTTTTTACCTAGAACGTTTTTTTGTAATTAATTTTTATATTTTTATGTTTATACAAAAAAGAGCACGTCCTACCCTGCGTATACTTAACTTAAAATTACTCATACGCCCGATTGTCAGCTGAACTACTTTCTACTTTTTGCCAGTTTCAAGTGATAATTGACTTTAAATCTGATTAGAAAGCTGGCACTTATCTGGTCTTTTGTATGCTGCTGTCCTGTATGTGTGTTTAATTGCTGCTTACCTCTTTCCAATGTCGCCATAAATTATTGATCATCCCCAAATGACCTGCCGTTCTGCGATGGATGTATGTATTCACTCCCCCTCCCTCACTCAGTTGGCCCGCATTTGGAATGACATTTTGAGTTATTAGAGTCGCATTCATATATCATTGCGTTGCTTGCGGGAATGGATTGGCATTTTAATTGCCACGGACACATTCAAGTGCTGCTTAATGGCCAAAATGGTTGAGGAATGCATGATTTAGATGGATTTTAAGTGGAAAGCCTGACAGACTTAAATGGAGAACTAATGGGCATATAACGAATTGCAATTAGAGTTTATCTAAAGCAGTCAAATTTTATTCGCATTAATTATTTACTAAAAGGGTAGCAATCAGCATATATAAACTCACACAGAGAAGATCTAAGTGTATAGTTTTTATTCTGATTTTTTCGTTTTAATATCAACAACTATTTCTGGCAAATGAATATAAGTGTTTGATTGCTTTCATGCTTTGCTTTTCCTGCTGCCAAACTCCTTTGTTGCCATTTGATTTGCAATTTTAATAAACCCGGTTGGAGTTTCAATACCAAAATCACTTTTCGCACTTACTCTCCGTTTTTGTTTTCGTCATCGCTGCTGCGCGTTTTGATACATTTTTAATTAACTCGATGAAAGCGTTTGCTAGTTGACAGAGGGAGTGACTATAAATCTGGCAGCGATTATTCCTCTTCCTTTGTGATGGCCAAAAAATTTCGAAAAACTCGTTGCCCCGACAGCTCTACGGAAACTTTGTCCTCGTCATGATTTGGCATGCATTCAGAAAGTTTTGCCACGATGTAAAAGCATTTTGTTCTGCCAGCACAGCCGAGAGCTGGCTGACATTGAAAAAAGGACGCAGCAAAAACGGATGGCAATCAACGCTGCAATTATGTGTGAGTGTGTAGCTATATATATATATATATATCTGTGTGTGTTAGTCCTGGCGCCTGTGTATTGAACTTGCCGCTGACCTTAGCCTGCTTTTCAGCCGCATTTCCTTTTGCTTTTGGCCCTAGAAATACAGAAGAACATGGTAAATTAAATGTATTAAAAAAATTACATTATCTAGATTAAAAAGGTTCCTAAGAGAGTTTGTAATTTTATTTATTCTTATCTTAAATTTTATTAAATTATCAATATATTTTGTAATTTATTAAAAGATACATTTAATCAAAGTTTCACTGTAGTTGGCAAAAATAAATGCATGGCAAATGTGTTGCATATTTTTAGGCGCCACTGGGCCCATCCCTTACCTCTCACCAACTAGCAGTCTATGCAGCCCTCGTTCATGGCCACACAGCCCCTGAGCTTTAGCTTTAGCTTTATACTATATATATGTTCATATATACAGCTGGGCTCTCGCTATATAGTGGCATTGCTTCCACATCAGCGTCACATCGGCTGCAAAGTCGCGTTCAACGTCAAGTGGCCCACTCGGCATTCCACTTGAAGCGTAATGAAAGCATTTTTGCCACTAACACATGTGAAGTGCCTGGTGGGTCTGGGACAGGGAAAGGGACAAGAACAGGCAAAGGGCCAGAGAAGCAACGACGACAGGCACTTGCTTAGCTGTGTGCGACATCGGATTGACACTTGTCAGAATCATTTTTGTCTACACCCAAAAAAAAAGCGGCAGGAAAATTAGCCGAAAGGCACAAAATTAAGTAGATTTTCCCTCTGCCTTTTGTCCCTGCTGCCTTAACTTGATTACACAAACTTCGAGATCTGTAATTCCATTAAGATTTCCGACTCATTGCACAGCAGAAGCAGAATCAGCAGCAGCAGCAGTCAAGTTCATTTATATACACAGGACTCTGCTTGTACTGGTGGCTGTGTGTGCCACCTGGCTGCCCGAGAACAATAAAACACATTAACACCTATTAGAGGGCTGTAAGGGGTGAACACGGGGGTCGAAGAAGTCCTGGCCATTGTGCAAATGGGAACATAAATATAAGCGACTGTCTGCCAAGTTATGAATAATAATGACAACAACAACAATGAAAGCGACACAGGGAGAACTAAGGCTGAACTGCTTTAACTAAGAACAGTGGTTAACATGTGTTTATCAACACCTTAATTATATAAAAGATACAAGCAAAATTATTTTCTGAATACAATAATTAAATTTTGAAGCCTTATCACAGGTTTAGTAACTTATTGCCTACTTAACTAGTTTTAAATTGTTAATAAAACTTAGTAAGACTTGCTTAACTCTAAAAAGTTTAGTACTCCTTAAATTTCAAATGAAACAAATTTAAATATAATAAATAAAAAGTATTTAAATTGCATTTAAAAACCCTTAAGCTCCCAATAAATTTACCACAACTGTGTCCGCCCTGCATGCATGTGTGTGTGTAATGGTAATTAAGGATTTGGTCCTTGCCAAGGCAGGAGTCCAGTTAAAATGGCTTGCCCCTTTGGGCCATTTTTATGGTCATTGTCCAATGGAATGGAAGCACAAAAGAGCCACAGAGAAAAACAAAAAAAAAATGGGAGCTGCCTCAGACAAAACCACACCTGGCTCTGGCCTAGCTTTGGGCACAGGACATCATGGCCTTAGATAAGACCATGTTCCTGTGTGTGTGTTTACAAATCTCTGCGCTAATTAAAAGTCATTAGAGCGTGGTATAATTGCATTTAAGGAAAGAGGATGCCATTTCGCCCTCCAGTTTAGACGTCGTATAAATCTGTTAGAGCTTTAAGTCGATCCACTGCGATTAATATGGCCTTATCTAATTATCTGTTTGCTTTCTTCTTTGCAGGTAAGCAGAATCCGCATAACATGAAACGTAAATTTACCGGCAAAAAGGCGTAAGTAGAAAACACGAGGTCGCGCGGTATAATGCAAATCCGACTAATGAACCTCGGAACAGAAACTTCAAAAAAGAGCATTTTGGCGTCACATGAATATTTCAGAAGCGTGTTTCATTAGCACTTAAGCTGCTTGAACCTGTGCCCTGTGTCTCCGCGCTGCGGTTTCCATAAAATATTAATCCGTTCGAGCCGCATTTCGGATGCAAATGCAAAGCGAATGAATAAATGATAGTCGCGTGTGCGAGTTATTAGTGGGAATTCGGCGCACTAAGTGTTTGCCCGAAAGTGGAGAGGCAACTCAATTGAATCGCACTGTTTGCTTCTTCATAAAATTCTGGCTCATGAAATATGCAAGTGCCAAGATGGCATGAAAATGGCGAAGCTTCCGTTGCAACTGCTCATCCAGTCCGGTCCAGCCCCGTCCTGTCCCGTCCTGTCCCGTCCTGTCCCGTCCTGTCCCGTCCAGTCGTCGTCCTGCCTTATCCTATTATATCCGGCCAAGTTCTTGTTATACCCTAGCATTCTCTTGGTTTGAGGGTATATAGAGCTCGAGTATAGTTTAAGCTGACGATGATATCGATAAACGATTGCGTCTATATAAATCTAAATTTTCATGAACTTATCGAAAATTACCACATTTTTCTGAAAACTATTCAATTCAAAGATTTTTAATTAGACACAAATATTTATTTATCGATCATTTTAAACTTTAAAACAATATTATTTCTTAGTGTATAGAAATTATAACTGTAAAAAATACGATGGTTATATCGATATTATCGATGGATGTGGTTACAATATCGATCTTGTTCCGACTATTAAATTATTATTATTACGCCCGAACATATAGAAAAACATCGTTCAATTGCAATTAGTTTATTGACTATGCCTACCAGGTATCTCATAGTCGTTACCTGCTTCTTTCTTTTTTAGAATTCTCCTCTCTGCTGTCTCCTTCTGCATTCTCCCGCTGTTTTGTTTAAATTGTCAGTTTGCTCACAAAACGCCGTAGTTCCGGCCAGTGTTCATTTCGCTGACTTGGCCTGCAAATTACAGCCAACTTTTGTTCTGTGCCGCCATCATCCTACTTCTCTTTTTACATTTTCTCCACGCAGCAGCTCCGTTGGCTATTTAAACTCGTTGAAAATATCTTTCCTGTTCATATTCCATGGCAAATATTTTTCAGCAATTTTTTAATAAACTCGGTTAGGTGATTTGTCTGGGCCTTGATGGAGTTGAATGCTTTGCATTTTTGTTTACGTTAGTTGGTTATTGCTGGGGAATTTTTCTGATCGCTGTGATTTGTTTCTTATACAAATATTTTGTATACTGAAGATATTTAATATTATCGAGATTTTTATACCCTTGCAGGGCAGTATAATTTTAGCCAGAAGTTTGCAATGCAGTAGAGACATTTCCGACCCTATAAATCATATATATCCTTGATCAGCATCAACAGCAGAGTCGATCTGGCCATGTCTGGGGGCAAAAAAAAATTACAAATTTTTTCAATATTTTTAAGGTGTTAAATTGTTCAAAAGGTAAACAAAAAAAATGAAAAAAAAAATAATTTTAAAATAAATTTGCAGTTTTATTAGCCTTACAAAAACTAACTTAGGACAGTTTTCCGAATTCAAATTAATGTATCTTTAGCCTATTTATTAAATTTTTAAGATTTAATTTTCCAAAAAAAATATCTTATAAAACGATGGATAAATATTTAAATTTTAATACTGATTTCGGGGTATTATACTATCATTCAGAAGCACAGAATTCAGAGAAGGAGTCATTTCCGACCATATAAATCATATATATTCTTGATCAGCATCAACAGCCGAGTCGATCTAGCCATGTCTGGTGGCAAAAAAAATTTACAAATTTTTTCAATATTTTTAAGGTGCTAAATTGTTAAAAAGGTAAACGAAAAAAATTGAAAAAAAAATTAATTTAAAATAAATTGAAATTTAGTTTGCAGTTTTGATAGCCGTATAAAAACTAACTCAGGACAGTTTTCCCTATTTAAATTAATGTATTTTTAGCTTAGTTATTAAATTTTTAAGATTTAATTTTCCAAAAAATTATCTTATAAAACGATGGAATTTTAACACTGATTTTGGGGTAATATAATATCATTCAGAAGCACAGAACTCAGCGAAGGAGTCATTTCCGACCCTATAAATCATATATATTCTTGATCAGCATCAACAGCAGAGTCGATCTAGCCATGTCTGGTGGCAAAAAAAATTTACAAATTTTTTCAATATTTTTAAGGTGTTAAATTGTTGAAATTGTAAACAAAAAAAATTGAAAAAAATTTATTTTAAAATAAATTGAAATTCAGTACGCAGTTTTATTGGCCTTATACAAACTAACTCAGGACAGTTTTCCGAATTGAAATTAATGTATTTTTAGCCTAGTTATTAAATTTTTAAGATTTAATTTTCCAGATTTAATAGTTCACTATATTTGACTGAAATATTAAAAACGATATTCACCAAAGTTCGACAGACTCTCCAGCAAAGAGCTTGTTTTATCACTCATACGCCACGTGTCTTCCATTTGCTTGGGCCACATCAAAGTGTTGCCTTACTTTTCCCAAGAATCCTCGCCTGCTTATGAGCAACACTGTATTATTTATTGCCATAATCATTTTAATGGCAACAAGCCAGGGGCGGGGCGTATAGCGAACGCAGCACGATAATCACATTTATTAACATTTTAACTTAATCAGCAGGGGGCCCCAAACGGCTTTTGATGTACGCAGAAGGTGTCCTAATCAGTCAGGTGTTGTCAACTCACTCAGAAGATGTTTTTGTTGTTGCCAAGTAACAAATAAACATTTTAATTCAAATTTTATTCCCACACACACACACATTCTTCCACTCGGTTAACTGTAATAATTTTCCCCGTATAAAACATGTGTTGGCAACTTCCTTAGCTTTCCTCCGACAATCTGGCTTGTCATCCTGTCTTGTCGTTTCATTTCACTGCAGCCGATAAGAAAGTATTTCCATTTAATGGGAATTTAAAGGAGCTACCTCTCCCTTTCGGGGGGAAAAATAAAATTTATATCTTAGCCCTAGCTTCCTCCAAAGTCATCCATCATTTTGCGGATCCATGAGCTGCCCCAGACAACCACTAAACGAACGAAACATGGCTCATTTAATTGAAACAAATGCGTGCTGCGTATCAATTGAAGCCAACGAAGCCCACATAACTGTGTGTGTGTGTAAGGAGCAATAAAAACTAAATGACAACAAAATGGGTTGAGCGTTTTTAGCACCATTTACTAAATGAGCAACAGGGATGGCAATCGTTTCAGGTGCCCCGTCAATGGGCGGCCAGCAACAGAGACAAAAATATAGCAAAAAAAAAAAGGAAAAGAGGGTATAAAAAATAAACAAACATAGATAAACGAGCGTGCTCTATTTGCCTCCCCCAGATGTTGTGGCAAGTGATATTAAAATCCATGTAAATTACACACAATCATCATAATGCCTACGTCGGCATGTGTGTGTGGGTGTGCGGTGCCATGTAGTGTGCCATAAAGTGACACCCAACACGAGAATTCCGTCGGACCTTTTATGGCCTGACCACAACGGCAACGTTTGACACACTCGTTACAATAGATATAATGCCGCAGATAATGCCAGCGACGTGCCCTCTGAAGTGCAAGTGTACCGGCAGCATAGATACTATATATAATATATAAAACAATCGTAGATTAGAGGATGCCGTAATGGAGAATGGGTACCCATAAGCACATCCTGTCAATAAAACCAATTAAATTAGGTTGAAGAACCTAAGTATTTAAGGACTCTAAGGGATTTGGTAAATTTTAATAGGAAAAAATGCCGTAAAGATCATTGTTTCTCTTTGAATTATTCGCATTTATTCATTCAACTTTGATAGCCGCCTGAGAAAGGTGTGGAGTACGAGGGCTGCTTATTATTGCTGCTACCACTTTGGGTATACCAAATGCCCTGAGGCTTCTGAGCCGAAATCACTGCAGATTCTCCAGCAGGACCACGTGGACCGCGTGGGCCAGTGGGTCCAGTTGGACCTCGTGGTCCCGGCGGTCCGGGTGGTCCAGGAGGTCCGGGCACAGCCACAGGAACTTGGATATAGGTCGGACCAGTCTCCTCCTTCTCGGAGGCCACCGACTCGCTGGCCAGGTTAACGTTGGTTGGCAGAAGATTGATGTTGGGCCAGTTGAATTGGGAACTCAGTTGGGAGTTCGACAGTCCTTGCTGACCCTGGACATTGAAGCCGAGTTGGTAGCGCGGCACTACCACAATGGGTAGGGCATTGGCCTGGCTCTGGCTCAGACCGCTCTTGGAGAGGATCGAAGGACCAAAGGCCACGGGATATGCTGCCACCTGGGGAACCACATAGTTGAGATTCTTGTCATTCACCATGGGAATGGCATTCGAGTAGAGATAATCAGGAATCTTGCGGCTATCCTTGGACTCCATGGCCTCAGACTCGGCCACCTCCTCCCTGATTTGTGGCTCTTGAAAGGTGGGCTCCTGGTCATCGGATCTGGCTGTGGCTTCACCCGGGGAATAGATGAGAATTTGAGGACCTTGTGGCTCCTCCACATCTACGTCGGCAGTGCGTCCAGAGCCAACCACTCGCCGTAAGTTGGGAATCCGTGCCTGAGTGGCGCAAATCAGGCCCAAGATCACTAGAAATTAATGATTATTATTTTTAAAGTTCCTGGGGTTTTAGTTTTCTCCTCGTAACTCACTAAGTATTTGCACTCTGCGATTCATGCTGGTTGACTGTTGACTCTTCTCATTTAGTCAACCGCTTTTATACCCAAGTCTTGGGCTTTGATAAGATCTGAGAACTCAGAACCTTTCTTCTGCGAACTTGTCTCCATCACGGGTGTAATCAATTAAAACTGCCCAGTTTAATTGGGTCAACTAGCCAAACTGGTTGAACTTATCCCCAGATCTCTGGCCATGACTCATTGGGTGTGGTTTTGGCCAAAAGAAGTCTGATGGAAGGGCAGATAAAGCCCTTTGCTTGGGTGTTGTGATAAATTGCAAGTGTTTTTTCGACAGGGAATATCTTCGGGCTCCCAAGACGATACAAAATTTTACATAATTTCTTTCAATTTCTTTAACTTTATGTTTAATCTTGTTATCAATTTCTTTAAGCACATGCCTTGTTGTATTTTATTTCTTTGCTTATAAAAGAAAACTGTTTAGAGATACATTTAAGTATTTATTTACCCTTTCACACAAACATAAATTTTAAACCATAAATAACTTTGTCACTTGATTTGTGTAAATCGTTTTCTTTTAATCTCTTTCAATTCAACTTTAAACTCTTTTCTAAACATGATTTTTTGGTTGTAAAAATAGCCTTATTTCTCCTTGGATACCATAAATAACGACTGCATCCCCTGACATTTTATGCTTTAGCATTTCCTACTTTAAAAAACATTCATTTTCATCAACCAGTCATGGACTAGCATAGAAACACACACACAGATAATAAAATGCAATAAAACAAAAGTGCACAAAATATATATCTATATCTATACGTATATAGTGAAATAGTTTGTCGCACGAGAACGAAATTGAAAGTTCAACACGATATATGTGTACAATTTTTGGTATAGCATAGAAACCAGGCAGGGGTTTAATTAAATTAAATCAGAGATGAACACAGAACACTGAACACTGAACGCAGAATGCTGGACACAGAACTGGGAAAAGGGGTCGCTTGGCAATGTTGGCTGGCGATCCGATTGAATTGAAGCACCCGCATCCGCATTTGGGGTGGAACTATCATCATCATCCGCAGCATCAGCATCAGCATCAGCAGTCTCTGGATATTCAGATCTCCGGATCTGTGGATCGGTTTCGATTCGAACGCTAGAAGTAGTTGAGCCAGCTGCGCCGTGGCGAGCGCTTCGTTGGCGGCTCCCGAGCGAAAGGATCGTCGTCCCCGTCTCGGGGGTCCTGAAATCGCGACGGGAAAATACTTGTAAAGCAAAAAAAACCATATATATAAATATATATATGATGGGGTGGCTATGTGTGGTGCTGGTGCTGCTACTGCCCTCCAGTTACCAACTGGCCACGCCCTCCGGGAACGGTCAGTTGCGGCGCCTCTGGCTGCAGGATCATTGCAGTGCCGGAATATGCACGAACGTGGAGATCGGTCGCAGTGACTATGTGATCCTCTCGCAGGCTCCCATTCCGGGCACCACGATGCTCACCTTCATCAACTCGAGCATCGCCAAGATCCCGCATCTGCTGTTCGACACGTTTCCGGATCTCCAGATCCTGCGCATGGAGAACTGCTCGCTGGAGACGTTCGAGAAGCCGCAGTTCGAGGGGGCCAGCAACCTGATGAGCCTGTTCCTGGGACACAATCGCCTGAGGGATATACCCAAGAACATCTTTCTGGGGGCCGACAATCTGGCCACGCTGCATCTGGAGTCGAACCAGCTGAAGCAGTTGGTGAACAACAGTTTTCATGCCCTGAAGGAGGTGAAGGAGCTGTCCCTGGCCGACAATCAGGTGGAGCAGCTCTCCCCGGGCGTCTTTGGTGGCATGCGCAAGTTGCAGGATCTAAATCTGGCCGGGAATCGCTTGGAGGCCCTGCCCCGTGGAATTTTCGACCGGAACTTAAACCTAACGAAATTAAACTTGGCCCGGAATCGCTTCACTGCCTTCGAGTCGGAACTGCTGAAGATGCAGCCGCTTCTGACGCATCTGGATATATCTGGGAATATTCTGCAAGAGCTCACCCTGAACTTCAGTTCCCTGGACGTGGCGGTGGCCCACAGCTGCGACCTGAGGCGACTGACCGTCTATGGAGTGATACGGGAATTGGACTTGCACAACAATTCGCTGAGGGAAATGCCGCACATTCCGCAGGCTGGGAATGTGAGCAGCTTGGACTTGTCGCACAATCCGCTGGGCAACCTCCAGGGGAATCCCCTGAGGAGATTCACCTCGCTGCTGCGCCTGAACCTTTCGGCCACCAATGCCCACGAGCTGCCGGAGGGTGTGTTCAAGAAGCAGGGTCACCTGCAAATGCTGGACATATCCGGGAACTCGATTTACTCCCTGAAGATCACCATCTTTGACAGCCTGAAGGAACTGCAGTATTTCTACTTTCAGCAGAACAACTGGAACTGCGATTTCCTGCAGCTCCTGATGAGCTCCTTTGTGAAGCGTCGGGACATATCCTTCATGGAGGACATCACGGCGCCGGAGTTGGTCGACGACTATGTGGACGGCATTGCCTGCTGGTACGAGAGCGACAAGCAGTCGAAGAAGTGCGAATCTGGAGGATCGGATGCTGCCATGGAACTATCGGTGGTGCGGAATGAGATCAAGACCTTCACCGAATTGGTGGAGAAGAAGTTCGTCAAGGTTTATCGGATGCTGGAGGAGATGAAAATGAAACTATAAAAGGGATTCGCTCCCGTATATTATCTATCTATCTATCAACCATATTTAATCCCCATATTTAACCAAATATTTAACCAAACTATGAATAACCGCATATTGTTTTATGTTATTTGACACACGACAGCAACAAATGGATAATTTTAAGAGATGACAAGAACCAATAAAGCTCTACTGGGAACTCTATTTTAAAGGAAGTCTTTTATTCTAAGGAGGGAAATTCTTGAAGCTGAAATTAAAGCTTTAAAATCTATTTAAATTCCATTTAAACCCCACATTATTCCCCCCAAAAGTATTCTTCCTACATCCATTATGGACTGTGCACATATCTAAAATTCCTTTTGTGCATAAACGTTAAAAGAGTTTATCATGTGATAAATCCCAGACAAGCTCAAAAATCGCATTTAAAAACAATTCGCTAACGCTCAATTTAATGCCATAAATATTTTATGCAAAACACGAGCAGGCCTGAAAAAATATTTATGGCACAACACACACTCAATTCTCCGCTTTATTTTATTTTATTTTTTATTAAATGAAACTTATCAGCGTAATCGCGCTCAGAGAAGAGGAAAGGAGAGACGGACACACTTAAAAACCGACAAAACTTAATTAAATGCAGGCACACACCGCTGATTCCCACAAATAAACACACACACACAGGCCGTTGGAATTTTTTTTCAGCGTCAACTGAACACTGGCAATGATAATAATAAATACATTTTGTAAATATTATTCCCTCGACTTTGTAGCAGCGCATATAGTATGTTTTTTAAACGTGTCTTTATGTGCGGGCAAAAAACCAACACAGCCAGAGACACGCCTGGCAGCCCCATTAAAATATGGCTTACACTTGATTGGGCCGAAAAGTGTGGCTGGCAACTTTTTGCCACTGCCAGAGATATCAAGTTGTGGGTACATTTCTGTGGGAATAAATGTTGTGGGTTAAGCAAAAGTTAACTCCAAAAAGAGGCAGAGAATGAGAGATCGGGGCTTTACCGATGATTTATAGATAAAGTAACCTTTAGGGCTAAGAGACCCCTTGCCGCCTGCAAGCTGGAACGAGCGTTTCCAATAGGCATCATTTGCATTTTCGATGGTTTCCGGCTGCCATTTCGCTTTTGACTCCATATTTCTATGCAAAAATGCTGAAAAGATGAAAGGCGCCATAAAGTATGAAACACATTTTAAAGCTTAAGCCATTAAGATACAGTCGTGCCTCCCCTAACTCGCTCCATTGTGTGTGGGTGTGTGTGTGTGTGTCATGCCTCTATCTCCTTCCTTCCTGTCGCTCTGTCTCTGTCGCTCTGAGAGTCTTACTACGCTTGTAAGCAACTTCCGTTTCCGTTATCCGACGCGTCGTTTGTTCTACCATTGTTGCCATTGGTGGCGCTGCCGTCGATGTCGCAGGCTTTCATCTTGCCCCTGGATTCCAGGAACGTTAGGTGTACACTGTAAAAAACAGCTAGTATAGGGAACTAAGGAAAATTTAGCTATGAAATTTATGTTAAAATATATTTAAAATAATTGTATTAAAATAGAAAATTCACTGTAACTAGTTTCAAGAATTTCATATGCCTTAATGCCACATGTTTCATTTTTGTAAAATGTTTTATATATATATTTTATATACAATTCTTTTCGGTGTAAGCACGCTAACGTGCTTACGTTGTGCAACATATGCAGCATAGTTTTAGTACACTTTTAAAGACCCTCAGCACCTTGTCTGCTTGGTTGACTTTGTCTTGTCTCGGGCTCAAATGCTTTTTGACCAAGTTTATGAAACTGCTGTTTGCTACTTGTTGTTGCTAATATTGTTGCTGTTGCTGCTGCTGCTGCTACTGCGATGCCGCAACTCATTAAGAAAACAAGAGCTGCACACAAAAGTTGCTCGTTACCTAAGCGCCCTTTACTCGACCGCCCTGATTTCCTCCTCTCGCCCAACACTTTGTTGTAATTAAGTTGACTTTATTGCCCTACAATGTTGTACAAATGCATTTAGCCTGAGTTTTTAGTGCTTTCGAGGTTACCCGCTGGAACCTTAATCGAACTTTTCGAGCTTCCCGGAATATTCATAATTTTATGGCGCAATTTTCTTATTACCTTTATTGTTTGCCAAGTGACCAGATGCTCAGGGAAAGTTGTGGTCCAAACTTGGGGATAATGGGTCAAGGCTAAGGCTAAGGTTCTTAAGAAAGGCAGATCAGATGAGGTGAGACGATTTCCTGCTGAATTTCCTGTGTATTATTGTGGTTATAAAGAAGATGCAGAGGATATTCTGTTAGACTGTTACTAGAAGCACAGATGTCTTAGTGAATTAATGACTAGATATTATAAAGTAAAAGCTGCCAAACCACCTGTAAATTTAATTTTCAAAATAACCTATTTATTTATTAGATCTTTAGGCATACGGTACAGCTTGTCTTATAATTCACACACATAAATAAGTAAACATAAAATATATCTCATGGAAACACTTACCTTGTAAAGGTGTCTCTAGAGCCGGATCTCCTATCTTCTCCACCTATGTATATCCTTTCATTTTCTACCCACCTCATTTACTTAATTTCCTGGGCATGCTCACGTGCCTTCACTCAAATTCCCGTTACGTGCCACAAGTGAAATGCGTGCTTATTTGATTTGTTCAAGTGCCTGCCGCAAAAAGCAAAGAGAAAAAAATAAAATAAAATAAACGAAAACAGAAAAACATACGTGTGCTCGAGGGAGTCGTTATACATATTTTAACATGCCGGCTCCACTCGCATTTTAATTTTGGCAATGCTTTTTTCCCCCCCATTATAAGCCAGCAAATCATTCAATGTTTTGGGCGCGTAGATATATTTATGCCATTATCCATAAACAATGCACACGCCCCATTGCAATTATGTACGCAATTAGGCGTTGAGGCTAATTTTTATCAAATTTTTCGCACTGGCCGCCAGCCGGCTCATAAATAAAGCTTAATGGCAAAAACAGTTGGTCAGCCTCCGGGCTGGAAAAGTGGGAAATTCTGTGAAATGTTGGAAAATGGGTAATGGTAATGTTTTGGGTGGCATTAAATTAAAAATGCGGAAAGCGGATGGGGAGCGAG
Source organism: Drosophila nikananu (assembly GCA_008042635.1). Lineage (NCBI taxonomy): Eukaryota > Metazoa > Arthropoda > Insecta > Diptera > Drosophilidae > Drosophila > Drosophila nikananu. The sequence continues at coordinate 1,370 of VNJV01015141.1, read as the reverse complement.
TAAAAAATATGTTGCCTACTTTTGTGGCCTGTGCATAATTGGGCAGCATGAATAATGTAGCAGTGTGCGTGTGCGTGTGTGTGTGTGTGAGGGGGCAAGTGCGAGTGTGCGTGAGTTGCTAGTTTGGCAAACGAGGCGTATGTACAACATGCGTTTGCATAAATTCACGCTTAATTAGCTCTCGCTACCTCACGCCTCAGCCCCTCCTTGCACTTGCTCTCCTCCGATCAGCCAGCACCAAGCAAGTTGTAACGCTTCTAATTAGCGGTGGCAAACGAGATTAAATTTAATTTAATACTATATGTATGTGCCAACAAATAACTCGCAGATAAGCACATACAGCTGCTGTCGAAATAATGGGGCGTCGAAAGTACAAAAAAGAAATATTTAATACATTTTAAGATCCTATCATTTTTTGTATGCAGCAAAATACTTAAATTAAAAAGTACAAGGTGATTTATTAATAAATAATGAGTTATTCCTCTTAAAAGAAGTATTAAAACAAGAAATAAATAATAAAACATGTTACCAACTATTGGGTGAAGTGAAATAAAATGCGTACATTTTTGGCTTAAAAATCGCTAACATCTTCAATGGTTTTTTGATCATAACTTGGCTTAAACTCAACCGATTTCAGTCTGGTTTGGTTTTTTCTTCCTAGTTTTTAAAGGAGAACTTTTCTGCATTTAAAGCTCGATTTGTTATTTTCCGCCAATTTTTTTTACAATTTTGACGATGTAACCCCTTTCATTTTTTTTAACAAAAAATGGGCTCAGAAATCGTGAAGTTCTTCAGTGGTTTTTTGATCGTAACTTGGCTTAAAATCAACCGATATCAGTCTGGTTTGGTTTTTCCTTCTTGGTTTTTATATGGGAACTTCAAAACTCGATTTCTTATATACCTAGAATATATTCAATATGGATCGAAGATCTCTCCTTCTGCTTGTTTAATACATTCTCGGTTGGCACTAAACACAAATGTACTGGGTGTACAAATTACTGCTGTTATTCTGAGCACAGCTGTAAGCTCTGAAAGTATACCAAAATAAATACACTCTCCAATTAGTTGGAGAACGAAAAAATATACAAACCAGCTTTAATTCAATTCCATTCGCCGTCCATTGTTCGTGTGTTGTTTGCGTTCTGCTGCCGTTATTAACTGGCTTTTTGGCGCAATTAGGCTGCCACGCCCCCAGAAGCCTGCAGTCTGCAGCCACACCTGGTAGAGCGTACGTGTCTTTAGCGCAGTTACGTTTAATTTGCAGCACCCGGAAAAGCTGGGGAGGAGAGCTGGAAAAGCAACAGGAACAGGAACAATGAGCGGAAAGTTGCCCAAGTATTTGACTGCTAATGCACGCACGTTTCATCCAG